>PVJS01001621.1:0-94762 GCA_004027185.1 Glis glis
ACAGGAGGGACTCCAGACAAAGGAGGAGAAACCTTAGTGGAGTGAAGGAGGGGACCTAACTGACGGAGATGGGAGGGGGGAGGAAGACTTGAAGAGGGAAACACCTCAATGGTCATGATGCACACACACAAACTTATCAAAGCTAATCAATGTGTTGAGCATGGGAAGGTGGGGAGGGAGAGGGAGTGGGGTGGGAACTGGGGGTGGGCTCAAAAAGTACTGTGTGCCGGGCGTGGTGGCGCACACTTGTAATTCCAGTACTTGGGAGGCTGAGATTGGAGGATCTGGGTTCGCGGCCAGCCTCAGCTACTTAGTGAGGTCCTCCCCAACTTAGTGAGACCCTGTTTCAAAATAAAGAATCAAAAATAGGGCTGGGGGTGTAGCCTGGAGGTAGAATGCCCCTGGACTCAATCCCCAGTACCGCAAAAAAAAAGTACTGTGTGCATGTATGCCTTCTATCACCCTGAACTCCATCAAGATGTATAATTACAATGCAACAATAATAATAATAAAATAAGAAATGTAGGTAATGCGACTACAGAATTGAACAAAGGAACAGAGCCACATATAACTAGTGGCTACTGCACTGGTCAACACAGCCTATCATAATCACTAAAAACAAAATGAAATAGACATTATACAAAGATGTATTTGTTAATAAGTTAATAAAGGAGATAACAGGGAATGCCAAAAATAATCAAATAATCCTACAAAAGAGATAAAAGAATTACAAGGGAATGATTAACAGAAGGGATGGAAAGCTAATCATCAAATTATATCAACACTTACTTAAATATAAATGGATTTGACACTCCATCAAAAGGCAGAAATTGCTACACTGTATCTCCCCAAAAAATATCAAGACTGGATTAAACTGGGTATATTATTTTAGAAGTGGACATCTAAAAAAGGGATATTATCAGAGATAAAGAAGAGCATTAAATGATAACAAAGGAAGCAATCAAGAAGGCTTTTATAGAACTCTACAGATGGAACTATGGAATCTACCTACTTATAAGAGCACATGGAAAATTTGCCAAGATAGACCATATGGTGAGCCATAAAATATGTCTCAATAAATTTAAAAGGATTGAAACCAGGGTATGTTTTCTGACCACAGTGCTATTAAATTAGAATCAAAACCAGAAAGATACCTGCAAATTCCCTAGATACTTGGAAGTTAAACTGTATACTTCTGAATAATCATAGGATAAAGAAGAAAATTAGTAAATATTTTGAACAGGATGAAAATGAAAATATATCAAAATTGATTAGATGATGCTAAAGTAGTGCTTAGAATAATTGTACTCTAACTTTTATTTATTTCAATCCCCCTTTGTGCTCTTATCAAAAACTATAACAGGCTTTGTTTGTGTTTATTCTATACTTACCCTATAAACACTAAATTTGATAATTTTAAAAATATATTTGTTAATTGATTTAAAATAAAATAACAAATGCATTTTCTATTAAGATAACTAAAACGTTTTCATAAATATCTATACCTTCCAATAGATGAACTAGAATGGCAGTCTATTGCGTTTTAAAAACATTTTTAGTGGCTCCTTTATTAAAAGACTATTCAATTCTCACATCAGCTTTTTCTTTCAATCTGTTGCCATAGACTGTTTTGGTTGAAGTATATGAAGAAAATCCAGTCTCACAAAGACTTGTAGTTGGAAAAGTGTGGGGGTATTTTAATAGCCTTTACAGATAATTGTAGATGCTTTTCTTGACACTATGCCAGAACTTGAAAAGCAGTCATTCTTTTAAGGATTAGTTACAATGTGAAATCTGAAGCCATATCAATAAACTTTTCCTACACTAATTACATTAAAATCCATTAATGCATTTTATGCTTCTAATGGATCTTTTACTCATAGATGAGTTTTTATCATACATTAATCATTTGAGAAATTTTGGTTCATGAATTAAATGGCAATTCTGAATGTTAATACAATATAATTACATTTTTAAGATCACCATCAATGTCATCATAAAAAAAATTTGAAGTCTACTGTGGCAAATAAAGTTTTCCAAAATTCTAATTTTCATTGAAATTTAAATGTTATCAGTGGCAATGAAAAGTCAGCTGATTTCTTGAAGTTACAGGTCCTTTTAATTCATTTTTGAGAAAAAAACATTGCCAAGAATCTTTTTTTCATCAGGGTCTCTCCCCACCCAGGAAAAATTGGTTTTCTCAGAAAAAACACAGCTAGTGCAGCTTGCAAATAAATCACACAAGTACTTTTCCTTGAGGCAACCACTGCACTTCAACATGAAGCAGCAGTGTTTTATGTATGCTTCTCATTTACCATAAAGAAAAGGAAAGACATGAACTCAGCAATAAGAAAAGAGCCACCCAATCTAAAAAAATGAAATGTTTGAGAGGCATCTCACCAAAGAAGACACACACATAGCAAGGAAGCATGCAAAAAGATGTTGAATATCATGTCAGTAAAGAAACACAAATGAAAACCATTTGAGATAGCATCACCTACTATTAGAATAGCTAGTTGTCGATTGCTGGCAAAGATGTGGGGCTTCAGAAACTCCCATTCATTGTTGATGGGATGAAAAGTGGACCATCCTCTTTGGGATACAGCTTGGCAGTTTCTTATCAAACTGAACATAATTTTAACATACAATCTAAAATTTGTCTTCCTAGGTATTTACCCAACTGACTTTAAAACATATGCCTACACAAAAACCTGCATGAGAACATTTAAAACAGCTTTATTTATAATTACCAAAAATTGAGCCAGGCGTCCTGGTGTATTCCTGTAATCCCAGTACTTGGGAGGCTGAGACAGGAGGATTACAGCCTTACACATCAACACAGCCTGAGTTCCCCAGCACACTGATGGTCCAAGACCTGTGTCGTAACTCATCATAGTTCAACCTCTCTCTCTCTGTCACAGGCATGTTCTCAAGGGCCGTCCCTAATAAACTTCCTGCTCACGTTCACATCTCAGATTCTGCTTTGCAGGAAATCCAAGTGGTGACATTAGTTGTGTCTGCTTATAGAGACTGAAAATAAGTTGAGGGCATGAAAACATAATTATGTGGCTTAAGGACATCTTAAAACTCATCATTACCTATTGTCATCGAGAGTCCTAAGCAGAGGTACGTAAGTTTGGTGTCCCCCTGTCAGGAGTTTTACCCAGGACGACGATGGTTGAGGACTTGCTCTAGAGCTCGGGTTTCACTCTGGTCTATGACCCTAGGATGTACTGATGTATACAGGTGCACATACTGCACATCTGGCCGAGCATCCCTGAATCCCATTTTATTATTATCGCCTATACCATCCCTTTGGACAGTTGAACCAGTATGAGCGAGGGATGAGTGGGAAGGTTTAGGCGTAGTTTAGGATGGTTTTACATCACTCCCTTCAGCTTTATTTTTTTCTGTCCCACAAAACTATAAACTGACTTATACCTTTCATTTTTATGGGACTTCATGACACCAAATAGATTGTGAGTTTTTTTAATATTTACACACACACACACACACACACACACACACTTTCCAAACATAGTGAGTGCTTCCTAAATGTCACATTTCCATAAGTATTTTCCATAGGAATAGCTGCAGTGTGAATGTCATGGAAGTTTAGGGGTTCTTCAAGGCCACTTTAGGAACGAACCTCACTTTGTATAACCAGAGGAATGTGTTTGCTTTTTCACTAGGAATAGTATGTTGTTTCCCTACTCTTGTGAATCTATTGAAAGTTGGATTTTGGATTCCCAAAGCAAATAGTAATACATTGCTTAATCTCAAGGAAAAGCATGTTCCTACTGATGAGAGGGGCTTTCCCTTAGAGTAGGAGCTCAGAGAATGCAACTCTTATCCACATAGTTGACTGGTTCTGAGAGTTTAAATTTTTAATTACATTTTCATCTTCTGACTTGTATATATGGACCAGTAGGGAATGAAATAGCCTACCAGAGGGAGGTGAAAGGCACCCAGTCTTCCAAAATAACAGCTATGATATAGCATGTTTCAGTTGCTCAGGAGATCAGCAGAGAATGTGACCATTAGGTAACAGGTTCTTCATGCTCTGGGAGGTGTGGTTGGTCTTGGTGATCCTTCTTTGGGTCCTAATTGACATAGCGGTGACCACTTACTGAACATGTCAACAGCAGTAGAGTCCAGAGGAACCAGACTAGACCCTCCCTTCCAGTAGTTACAAAGGGAGGGATTTCATTGATTAAGTCGATTTATCAGTAGCATGACACTTAACTAGGAAACAAAATCCAAACCTCTTGACAACATTACTAACTCCATATAAGTTAGAAAATAGGGATGTTTTCCTAGAGAAATCTTATATTATATTGAAGAAGGTAAAAAAGCAAACAAACTCATGGTGATTAAACTCACTTTTAATATGATAAGGAGATTTGCTGAGCTACCATTTACTTTTCTGGCTAGTTACTAATTGTGCTGCAGGTGTCACAGAGTCTGTTCAAGCATTGTGCTAACCTCAGCAGTATGGCAAATACCTCGAGGATCACCACTGCCCAAACTCTTCAAGGATACACAAAACAGACTGTGTTTTCTTACATGAGGGATTTATCCTCTTTTGACTATTCCCACTGTTACATCAGCCTCATTATTTGTCAAGCTCCTTTGGAGCATAAAACAAGCATTACTTTGGAGATCAGACAAGTGGCTTTCATGTGAACAACGGAGGAACAGAAGCAGATACTGCAAAATTCACAGTATGGTCTTTCACAAAGCTTTCCTTTCTTCTTAAAAATAACAGCCCTCACCTTGTTTTAAACTTGAAGGTCATTTGCTGAAACATGGGATGTGGGTTTAATGATCCAATTTCTTAAAATAAACATGGAGTGCATAACAAATAACATCCCCTGCACTTATGCAGAGGAAAAAAAATCTACAAACAGACACACAAAGTCATGAAAATGTCACTGAAGGGATATAAACTGATTGTAAAGAAAAAATGCAAGTCCAAAATTTTCTATTGCCTGGCACACCTGGAATGGAAACCATCATTTCTATGGCATGGTGGTCAAAAGCAGCTTTATTTCAGACTTTACACACAACACATAAAAAGGACTGGTTATGAAAAGTCCCAAAGATTAGAGCTGGGCATGACATTCGGTTGTATAATGTGTGGAAGGGGAAGTATGTGGGTATCTACACAGAAAGCTACATCCAAATTGCCTGCCTCTGACTGTCAGCATCCCTGTTTGCCCAAGATCTTATAAGTCTCAATCAAAGCTTTCATGGCATCCCAAACTGCACACATTGACAACCTTGGCAAATTCAGTCGGGATTGTCAACTGTCTCTCCACATATACAGAATTCCAAGAGAGCGTTGTTGAGAAGGGACTGGAGCCAGCAAGAGCCTTACATGACAGCAGGGGAACTGTAGCCCACACCAGGTTCAAGTTCAGAATCTTGGAAGCTTATCTAAAGTCCCTCCAAACTTAGTGAGCTCTTAGAATGGAGTTGGGAGCCTGGCTTGATGAGACTTTCTCGGTGATAAATTTTAGTTACTTCGCTCTTTGATTTTTTCAATTTTATTTGTGCTTAGTAATGATACATAATAGTGGGATTCACTGTAACCTATTTGTACTTGCACATAATAAAATTTTATCAATTTATCCCCCAGTACCTTCCCTTGACCTCCTCTCCCTCATTTTTGAAGAATACAATATATCATCATTAATTATAGTCACCTTGCCATACAATTGATCTCTTGAATTTATTCCTCCAATCCATCTATAATTATGTATCCTTCGACCAAAATCTCTCCTTCCTCCTCTCCCCCTAATCACCTCAGCCTCTGGTAAATACTCTACTTCTATGAGATCACCTTGTTTATTTTCTTCATATGAGTGAGATTATATGATATTTGTTAAATAAATCGAAGTGCTAGAAAAGGGATTTGTGTGTGCATGTGCATATATGTGTTTGTGCATATGCAAACACATACAAAATATATATGTCAAGGTTGGAAAGATAGATGCAAGGGAACATTTCCTGCTCAGATTCACACCACTTCTAATGACACCAGACCCGTGGACCTCTTCCCTTCACATGAAGGTGTGAGCCTGTTTTCAAGAGCAGGCTCCATGATGGTCTGGGGCTAGGACTCCTGGAGGACAGACCACTCTTACCAGTGTCTGGGTGGTCTTTTCTACTGGGGTTGAGCTTCTTGTTACCATGTCATTTCTGCCTTGTGGATAGATGTAAAAGATGATTAAAATACAAAATGAGAATTTATGACAAAAGCAAAGGGAAAGGAAGACTCCTTAAACACTAAAATTCAAATTTTGTCTCTTTCTTTACAGGCAACAGAATACTCAAAAAAAAAAAACAAGGAGAGAACATATTTATCTTGTAACAGCTTAACTTTGGATATGTACAAAATGTGTGTGTGTGTGTGTGTGTGTGTGTGTGTGTACATATGCACACCAGAGTGTATAATTATTCCTTATGTAGATTAGCAAAGGATCCTTTCTGCCCAGGTTACAGCCTTTAGCTCTCCAATCTCTAAGTTCCAGAACAGGCAGGTGGGCTACGATGCCTATCTTCTTTTACACCAGATCTGTAGAGATGAGAGTAGAGAGGGCAGATGGACTAGCTGATTTTTTTTTTTCAGACCTCTTGCAGGTCTTTGGTAGCATGATTTAACTGTCAGCTGTTTTCCCTTTTACCACAAGAGCCTAACTGGGGAGAAATTTTAAGGCTGACCTTTCCTTCAAACCACCAACCAGAATGGTTTTATTGGTTGGGAGCATGTATGTCTTGGTGTTTCAGGTTGCTGCACATCTCAAGCTCATTCTCAGTGTGGAAAAACTCAGAAAATTCAGGAATGTGCTTTCTGTGCACTTTCTCCTCAGGTTTTAAATCCAAGTTTGGGGCTCCTTCACACTCAGCAATATATTTGCAAAATATATGTGTAAAAGGGTTGTTTTGATGGCCAGGAAGTCCAAGGGACTTTCTCAGTACAGACTTCCTTGTTAAAAATAGGAAACGTTGCTTAGGAAAAGTAACAAGAATGGATCCAGAAGAAAGGTGTTATGGAGGGGAAATTGCAATCCCCATTATTTATGACAACAGCGAGGGAGAAGAGAACTTGATTCTTAGAGGGATTGAGTTTGGCAAGAACCCCTGCTTTTAAAAGCATTCTGTTTTGGCAAATGCAGTCTTTCAGTGTCAATTTTTATATTTCTGAGAAGAAAGATCATACCCTCCTAATACATTTAATCTCTCCTTTATTTAGAAGGATCAGCATGCATGTTTTGTCCCTCTGTTTGGCTGACTTTCTCAAACCAGTACCATACTGGGGTATGCCAAAATGAAATGTTAATCCCCTAAAAAGTTTTCCCTCCTCTTGTTTGGATAGATTAACAGAATACTATAATAGAAAGAAGATTGCACGAGCTTTTATTTATTTAAATCTCCTCATTTTGATACCCAGAAAGGTGAAAAGACTTGTCCAAGGTCACATAGCAAAGATAGTGTGTGTGTGTGTGTGTGTGTATACATATATATATATATATAGAGAGAGAGAGAGAGAGAGAGAAATATATATATATATATATATTTCTACGCTACGTCTATGGCTATTTGTAGTAAAATAAACTGTCAAAGACACACAAACACACAAACATACACAGAGTTTTCTATGCTACTCACTTAATAGCCAATTGCTACACAATATGTTGAAGCAGACTTACAGTTCAAAAAGAAAGTTGTAGTGACCTGTAAAATCAACATATGTGTATAATTCACTTCCCAAAAGTATTGAATAAATTATATTTTCATGTATTTTGTCCACATATTTAATATTTACATTAGGTATATTTGCTTTGTTAGTCTCTATAGCCTTCATCTTTTGAAGACAATAAAGCATGTGGTGTTATATAGGCAGAACTGGAATTCCTTTACAAAGATGTTTGGACAACAAGGGGAAAATGTAGCAGTAAAAGTTTTCTTAATATTTTTGCATTCATCCATCTATCCAGTTCCTTTTTTACCTCATTCCTTGTCAATCACAATATACTCTTGGGTTGTTCTCCTGAGTTTAATGTTTCCTTCTTCTTTTTTTTTTTTTGTGGTACTGGGGATTGAACCCAGGGGCATCTACCTCCGAGCTACGCCCCGGCCCTATTTTTTATCCTTTATTTTGAAACCGGGTCTCATGAAGTTGCGGAAGGCCTCACTAAGTAGCTGAGGCTGGCCACGAACCTGAATCCTCTGGTCTCAGCCTCCCAAGTACTGGGATTACAAGCGTGTGCCACCATGCCCGGCCTAATGTTTCCTTCTTCTAATTTCTCCTGTGAGTTACTGAACTGGTTGACTTTCTAAAATATCACTTTGATGTCACTCCTCTGATTAAAATGGAACCAAACTTCTCATGACTTGTGCAATAAAATTTAACTTTTGAACCAAGACTCCAAGTATCTGATGTCATATCACTTTTCAACAATATCTTTCATGGCTCCCCTTTACTCAACTTTTGTTATCTCCAAATATAAATACTTGTCTTTTCCCACAGGCATCTTGAGATCTGCAACCTCAGTACCTCCTTCTGGGGTCCCTACTTCCAACAGGTATTCCTGTTGCAAGTCTTACTAATCCTCATGGTTTTCTTTAAAGTGATTACTTTAATTACTTCTATAAGAAATACATTCCGTCTCTTCTAAAATTGTAGAGTTTTTCATTTACACCATTTCTGTATGTTTTAAAGTGCCTAATACATTCCAAGAATCCTCGTCTAACAACTGTAGGAAAGGAGTTTTATATTATTTTTGACAGTGCAACAACCTGACCTCCGAGAGGTGAGCAAAGACCACACAATTATTATCAAATGGTAGAAATAATAGCAAGCCTAATTCCCTTTATGTATAAAATGTATTATTATAATTTGTCCCCTCCAAAACCCACATTGAAATTTGGCCCCCAATGCATCATGGCTGAGAGGTGGTGGAACCTTTAAGTGCATATTAGGTTGTTAAGAGGGATCCATGCAATTCTCACAGCACTGGCTTGGTTACAGGGAGTGAGGAGTTATAACCAAGGCCACCCCTCAGTGTTTTCTCTTCCACGCATGCCCACTTGTTCTTCTGCTTTTCCAACTTATGATGTAGCATAAAGCCCTTGTTTGATATTGGACTTCCAGCCTCCAGAAGTGTGAGATAAGTAAACCTATTTTTCTTTATAAATGACCAGGTATCCTGTTATTGCCCCAGAAAATGGGCTAATACATGCTTATACCTCAAAGTCACTATGATCACTTCATATTCAACAATTACCCCATAGTCCAAGACACCACCATCGCTTACCAGGACTATTCTCAGAAATGTCTACTCCTTGCTTCCTTTCTTGACTTTATAATTCATGATCTGTTATGAATGAACCTTTCATTTAAGAGCAAAGCAGAGCAAGAGTAATAGTATTATAGTAAAAGTATGGTGAAGGTATATGAAGGTACTAAGATAGTCAAGAAGAGGGATAAATCAACTGACTAGTAGAGTTTGGAAAGGACTCACAGGAAGGTGATAATGGAATCATGTATCTTAAAAGATGAGTAAATAACCATCAGTTGTACCATGTTATGGCTTGGATATAGAATGTTCCCAGAAAAGCTCACATGTTGGCAATACAAAAAAAAAAAAATGTTGAGAAGTAAAATAATTGAATCATGAGGGTTCTAATCTTATCAAGGGATAAATCTACTGATGAACTAATACTTTGAACATATTTTTTGGGTAGTAACTCAGGCAGGTAAGGTGTGGCTACAGGAGGTAGGTCGCTGGTGGTGTGGCCTTGGGGATGTCTCTTGTCCCCTTCCCTTGCTCTCTCTGTTCTCAGCCTCCATGAAAGGGAATGCAGCATAGCTTTACCCACTATGCTTCAGAGCCATTTATGCATCAGAGCCAGCCCTATGGACTGTGCCTCTGAAACCAGCCCCAAGAAACATTTCCTCCTCTGCATTGTTCTTGTTGGGTATTTTGGTCACAGTGACAGGAAAGCTGACTAAATCAGACAAAATGGAAAGAAGTTACCTGGTTCTCCATATAAGTGATTCTCTGCCAGTTTTGAATGATATCACACTTTCACTTAAAGGATTGATTTACAATCTTCAGCAATCAATGGTTTAGTATCCTCCACGCTAATTTATTTTCTCAGATATTCAACAAGGTTGGGCATACACTTTCTGCTTTTCTCATACAGGTTAGTAAAGAGCAAAATAGCTCAAAGAAAGGCTTCAAGCAAGAGGAAGAGGAGAACCTGCGTTTTGTGGAACGTGAATCCACAGGCTAGGATCACCAGGAGTTGACCTATTTCATTTGACTGTCATTGTCAATTAATAACAGATCTTCCCTGGATACCTCCACAAAATTCAGACCTGGGATTTGTGCCAGACCAGACCCCCTCTTCTTTTTTCTTGACAGTATTCCACAAACCAAAATTCCTTTCATGTTTAGTCATAAAAGAAGGACTCTCATGCAAGTAAAGAGCACAGATGTGACCATGATTAATGGGAATCGGGGCCAACACCTCCCAGGAAAGCAGTGAAATTTTGACTTAAAAACTTCTCCTCATTCTTAGAAAATTGTTAGCTTTGTTTTGATGGCTTCTCTGGGAGCCTCAGCTGTAATCAAGTGAAGCCATAAACTTTCAGCCAGCAAGGCTAAGACCATCCATGATGATAACTTTAAACTTCAATATCTGGAGGGTGGGTGTGTTGACAATAAAAAACATTGAGGTGATTGACTACATTTTAAATTTTAATCCAGATGTTTGATTTTGGTATCAGGCCTTATCTCAATTCTGGTTAATCCTCTAGCAGAAAAGGCCAAATCTAGACATTTTGGATTCTGGCTGAGTCTTCTATATCCCTTTGCTATAATGGGAGTGATCAACCTAGTCATGCAATCAATTTTACACTCAGTCATGCCTTGTCTGTAAAGATAATAGCCATGCACCAATCTTCTAGCCTGTCACCAATCTTCCAAAAAATATTGCAAATGCTAATTAATTGATGCTTAAATATCCTGTATGCACTGAAGTTTGAGAAACAATAAGTATGATATTAAAAAGGAGTCTGAAATGTGAGAAAGACTACATGGTGGCAGAAATTAGGCTAATTGTGGAGAAATTCAAAACATTTCCCATAAATATCAACTTGTGTTTATTATTTTTACTAGTTATGTTTTTAGTAATAAGCAACCTTGAAATCTCAGAGGATTACAATTATAAAGGTGTGTTTCTTGCTCTCATATGACCTGTCATCTATGGTCAGTTTCTGTTCCACATGCCTTTATTGTTCTGGAATCCAGGCTATAGGAGTGACTTCTATTTGGTACATAGCATTCTATGACAGAGGAAAAAGAACAATGGTGAAACTACTATGCTTTTTCTAAAGCTCAGCTGGGAAATGGAACACATTACTTCTGCTCCCTGGGGGCCAAATCAAGTCACATGGTCAAGCCTAATGTCACAGGAGCAGGAAGTATAGTCTTACCAGGGAGGAAACCATGGAGGGAATCTATATGGATGAACCTCGTGAATGAAGGAAATGATACAGCACATACTTGGGGCCATTGGTACACTTTACTAGACAGCTTCTTCAAAGAAATGGAGAGTAGTAGAGTTTAATGTCCTTTTTGTTTGTTTGTTTGTTTGACAATGCCTTTGTGTCTAGAATATGGAAAATAAAAGAAATATTTCTTATTGATTGGTGATTTTGATAGGCTCTACCAAGGAAAATAGTTTAGTTAAATTAAGTTATTTTTAAATTATAACAAGTCAGGTATGGTGGCACATGCCTGTAATCCTAGTACTTAGGAAACTGAGAAAGGAGGATCACAAGTTTGAGGCCAGCTTCAGCAACTTAGCAAGACCCTCATAAACTTAGAAAGACCCTGTTTCAAAATAGAAATGTTTCGAAAAATAAAAAAATAAAAATGGCTAAGAGGTAGAGTGACCCTGGGTTTAATTCCCATTAACACACACACACACACACACACTCACACTCACACACACACACACACACACGCACACACACACACAATATTATAACAGTGTTTGAAATACAAGGTGATCAGCTTGACAGAACATTTCACTTTTTGCCATTGACTGAGTTGTCACTGGGCTTGAGTACACAAGTCATGTTGGTTCTGAGAGCTTAATGCCATGAAAAAAAATACTAAGTTTCATATTTAATTATACATCTTTCCAGAGCGCTTAACTTGGGGAAAATTTTTAACATAAGCAGTTTTCTTTGTGATCCTATATATTTTCCTTTTATTCATTAAAAATAGATATATATTTTCCTGAAAAGGAAGCCATGAACTTCACCAAACTGGCAATCCATTTCACTAGATGAAAATGGTTAAGCCTCTCCACTTGATCTATGGCTATAGAAATTTTCTTTGGTCATTTCCTATATGGGTTTTCTCTCTCTAATTAAATTATAAGCTGGTACAATAACTATGTCTTTCTACTTTATTATATCTTTCTTTCTCTTGATCAGTTATCGTACATTTGGTAGCAAATAACAAAAAGTAAAAGCCTACCTCATCAGTCCTTAACAAGAGGAGATTTTCTTCATGTCATCTACCACTGAATCCTAAGGCAGAGAGACCCCCAAGAATCTCTGTGCTCAAAGGTGATGTCAAGGCTCTTCCTCCCTTTCTCTTCTCTCATCCTCAGCATGTAGTTTTATTCTTCAGTAGTTCCAAATAGCACAGCTACAAGCAAGCATTACAATGTGTAGAAACAGATACGTTCTTCTTTTAATCATTTTTAAATTTTAATTTAGGAGGAAAGGAAACCTTGCCTAGGTACTACCCTCCTCCAAAGACTGTCTTTTGTATTTCCTTGGCCAGAATCATATCTCTGACTAGTGCTGAAGCCAATAGTTACTGGCATATGCAATTGGGGTGTACTCCTGGCCCTGGACACAGTGACTGTTTTCTGAGTCTCATGGGAGAGGGGTGGTTCACAAGAAAAAACATGGCAGGAGTGGCAGTAAAGAAAAATGGGGATAAGGCTGTTGGATGAGCCACCAACAACAGTGTTTTCTGTGGGCTCAAAGCCAAGGATTTTAATAATTAGAAATAAACAATAGAATTGAAGCAATCAACTGTAACAATCCTGCACTTTCTACATCATTAAAGCAAAAACTGAGTTTGGGTAGCAGTAAATATAATGACCTGATGAATCACTTCATTTTACTATCATAAACCTGGCACCATACAAATGTTTTTCCAAGCAAGAACAGAGAGTGTGTTCCCCCTTTCTTTATTTACCTTCCACTTAAGCCCCAAAAGGATTTGAGCGGGCTCATTTAACTTTGAACAAGGGCGGGCACACAAATCTCCTTAATAATGAAACCAAATAAAGTGGACAATATTTTTGAATATTCTTCTTGTTTCTTTTATAGAACCTTCCCAAATAACAGACTTAAACATGTATGAAAAGACCAGAGACAATAAAAAAGACTACTTCAGACTTATAAATTGTCACATCAGCATCTGTCTTTTTTTGTATAAAATGAAAAGAAACAATAAAGTAGAATTCTAATACTTTTTGGTTATATAAAATATTTTTAGCCTTGTATGTGTGTTAATATATCAAGACCATTGTATAGTACAAATTTGATGGACTGGGACCAGAACAAATCTCGATTTATTCAATACCATGCAATAGATCCTGGTTATATGTAATATGCACGCACTTGATAGGTGATAGGGATATAAAAAGGACCACACCCAGGCGTATGAAGAAGTGAAAGGCACCCCATATACAATGTACCAGACTGTAATAAGTATTACAATTAAGACCATTGAAAACATGTTTCTAGAGGGCTGCATAAGTAGCTCAGCAGTAGAGCACTTGCCTAGCATGTGTGAGGTCCTGGGTTCTATCCCCAGCACCACACACATAAAAACATGCTCTGGACTGTTTAGGGGACAGCTAGTTATTTTGGACCAACATAGGCCATGCCATGCAAACTTTTTCAAGGAAATACCATGTGAGCCTATCCTTGAAAGGAAAGCAAGTTATTGCCTAGCAAGAAAATGCAGGGTAGTTCAGGCAGGGCCAAAGCATAAGCAAGGGTGAGCCTCGCTCTGTCCTGTATCAGTAGGTCAGTCCTAGGATGAGTCACAGTCAGAGGAGCACCATGGGAGCAGGAATCTTTTTTTGTTGTTGTTGCTTTTGTTTTGTTTTGATTTGATTTGCCGCTCCTAAAGAACATTACAGGAGATCTAAGTGCATTGTTCCCAGCAACTCTTGTTAAAATCAGCTGGCTGTCCAGTTTTCTAGCTCCTCTTAACTTGAGGGAACTCATTCTGCTGTTTGAGAAGAATCTGGCGTCGCTCATCCATCCCATCCTGTTCTCCCTCTTCCATTTTCTCCATCGACTCTTGGTCTAAGCCCCATGAATGCTTGCCTTCTTCAGCTCCGGTTCTTTTTCTCCTAGCACGTGATTCAGGTGACATGGACTTTTGTCCACTTCCCCCCTTCCTTCCATTCTGATGCACTTGTTTCTTGCCTCAAATCTCACTTTTGCATTAAAAATTTTCAAAAATAGAATGGTCCTCCAAAATTAGAAGAAAGAAAAGATATTGAATTTCCTTTTGTTGAAAGTCTGTGGACTCACACAGCTAAAACTTTTTATTCCCGTTAACATAAAGAAGCATAAAAATGCCCATTTCATCAGTCACCACCAAGCAACTGGGGAAGAGGTAAGCCTGGAGGTGAGATTAAGCAATGAGTTTGGGGTTAGATTGTAAAGGGTCTTGAATCTAAAGCTGGCGCAGCACTTCTGAGAAAGTGAGCGGCCTCTCGGATGTCTGTTTTTGAGCAGGAATGTCATGGCTCTATGGAGTTCAGGAAAGTGATAATTTCCAACATGCTGGCAGTCCTTCTGGCTGTCTTCATAGGACAAAACTATCAGGGTATCTGGGCTTCTGCACAAATGCAGGAAAGAACCCCAAATGCAGAAAGCCCTTGCTAGCTTTTCCAACAGGCACATAAGATAGAAGGCCAAAAAATGAGGTTGCACTGAGACAGCACCTACTCCTAACCTCTCTCAAGCTTCTGGCAATGAGAAGAAGTACAAAATATAACTCTTCCTCAGAAGACCTTCATTTTTACATTCAAGAATAAATGACTTGGTCAATTATTAGTTGAATAGGTTTCTCACTGTATCATGTAGTCATATTATTTAATTTCTCTGGACCTTAAATGCCAACACGCAAAACACAGAATAGTTCTTGCCAGAAAGTAATGTAACATCGAATATGAGTTCCTTAACTCCTATCGTCTATCCAGTACTGACCTGTAGGTGTGCATTGCCTGTAGTTACAACTCAGAGGCACTAAAAAGAAACACAAGCGTGGATCCCAATTGTTTGTTCTTCCCATCACATTCTGGTCCTCACCAAGGACTTTGTGTGTGTGTGTGTTTGTCTGTTGTGAAAGAACAGACTTCTTCAGATAGTGCAGAAACAGTCACATCAAAGGAAACACTACTCCCCTGGAGGCATCAAGGCTATAAATTTCTTCTCTTCTTGAGAGCAAAACAAAGCTGATGATGAATGAACAGCATGCACAGAATTCTATCAGTAATTTTTTTTATGTCTTTGGGTGTATACTACTAAATTCACAAAGTTTGTCTCAGGATAAATAATAATAATTATTATATTCACTTCCCCAGGTTCCTCCAACCTCACTGTCTGAAGCCAAGTACTTTCCCATCAAGTAACCCATACCCCCTTCCTGTTCTTCCTCTGGTTCCTCAGTTCCAATCTCTTGGGACCCAGTTCTGTATTAATATATTAGCAGAAGAGAATAGCTTAGTGCTACCCCACCTACATAGCATAAATATATTTTCAATAAAGTCTTCTGAAGACAAAATGTCTGTCATCCCAAAGGACTAGCTCCTCTTGGCAGAAATTTCAGTAGGAAACTCAGCAGACAAAATGATGAGAGCATAAAGATTCTGGGACAAGGGAACTTTGCAATCATATCTATAAAAGAAAATACACACACACACACACTTTTCTTCCTATGCAGAGGATCAACCTCTATTTGAGGACTTTAGAAATCCAGATTCCCAGGTGAAGTAGTGAGGATCTCAACAGAAAACGCTGCATTCAGAACGTTCCCTTTTATGACCTTCAGTGAGATTTTGTATTTTTGTTCTCTAATGAGAACTCTCAATTCTGAGATATCCAAAATGTTTTCCTACATAGTATGGCTATATAAGAAATGCCCTTTGATGATACCTGAAAATACAAAATGATAAAAATCACTCTAGGAAAACAACTGGCTCAACCTTTCACAGATTGGTCACTAAGAATTTATAAGCAGTGCTGCAATATTGTTCTAAAGCAAAATAATTGGGCTGTTTGCACCAAGTAAACATTAGATTAATTTGGGATTTGACCATCAGGCATTCATTCTGATGGCTGAAAAAGTGAGTCATTTATAAGGACTGGGTATTGGTGCACATTGGTGTATGTGTAGCATTTAGGTAATAAACTAAATAATGTGAAACAAGACTTTGAGAGCTCACTGCGTGCACATGTAAAAAAAAAAAAACCAGAAAGCCTCCCCTCATCACTCCAATGTGAAGTAAAGCTAGTTGCAGCAGATGACAGAACATTGAATCATGGGGGCTCAGTTTTGCATCATAATGGGATTTTCCCTTTCAGTTGCTTGGAGAAGAAGCCTGGCTCCTGCTTGCTGGGTTATTACACCAGTCTCAGGAGTCTCCTGGTCTCTTTTGCTGTTTGTTATGCATACTCTGTAGTAGTTTAATCTAATTATGACTCTCTCCAGCGATTGCATGATAAGACATTCCCAGACCCACTTTCCTCATTCTCTTTTCCCTAGGCTTCTGTCTCCACTCTCCTTCAGAAGCCTTACTCCAAAAGCTTAGTAACAATTGGAATCTAACTACATTTTACCATAACACTTACATTCATGCTTCTGTTCACACTGTAAAAGGTAATCTTTGAATGGTTTAAGCATCTGGATTCTATTACAGCAAAGTATAGCACTCAAAATGGAAGAGCCTTTTTATATTTGTGTGGAATTCAGGCAGCTGCCTGAACCACCCTTGGGCCTAGTTGTTTCAAAGAGATTTGCAACAGGCTTAAGTCAGAAATGATAAAATTGTCAAAAAACGTTGGAATTCCTTTTGGAAGACAGCTAAAAAAATAAAACCAAACCAAACCTCCAAAAGGAAAAAGGAAGAGATTTCTGCCTGCAAATTTTTAATAATAGAGTTTATTGGGTCAAATACTGAAACTCCAAATAGTGTCTGCTGTGCATATCCAAGAAATGTTTCCACACTTTTGCTTTCAAATATAACATTGGTTTTACAGTGCTGTAGATTATGAATCACATGCTACTTTTTTTTGGGGGGGGATAGTATATTAGATTTTTCTTCCATTTGTCCTATTTTATTTAAATAGACCAAACCTTTGTGGTTTGGTCATTAAACTCTAGTTGGCAGAGAGAGGCTAAATCTTTATGTTCTCCAGCTGCGTTTCCACCAGCTACACACAAGCATGATTAACCATACAATCGTGTTTACATCAACCGTGGGTGAGAGTTCTCATGACCCATCAGAAGCACATGGAGATGCAGGGTGCCTGGGAAGAAGGCAAAAATATCCAAAGAGTAATATTACCCCTAATGTGGATTAGCTGTCTAAGGAAAGTGATACCAACCTAATTGTTGCTAGGAACCAATCTTATTTAAAAGGAGTAAGGCACAGGGAATACTATAGGACAACAAAAAGTCATCATTCTGATAGGGCAAGAGAAGAACAGAAGAAATAAAAATGCCATGGTCACAGCAATGGGAAAGAAGAGAAGGAAGATTTGATTTGTATAGTAGATGATCTATCAAAAAAGTGTACTTGACACAGGAATTTACAGGAAAAAAAAAATCCATCCTAAAATTCATGTTGAATCTAAAGGTCCTCAAATAACCAAAACAATCTGGAAAAAAAAGGGCTAAACTGGAGATTTCACTCTTCCTGATTTCTGAACTTACTAGAAAGCTACAGTAATTAAAACAGTGTGGTACTAGCATAAAGACAGACATTTAGACCAATGGAATAGAATAGAGAGCCTCTCATATATACAGCCAAAAGATTTTTGACAAGGATTCTACAGTCATTTAATAGGAGAAAGGACAGTCCCTTCAATAAGTGGTGTTTGAGAATAAGCATGTCCTAGTCGGGCATGGTGGCGCACGCTTGTAATCCCAGTACTTTGGGAGGCAGAGACCGGAGGATCTGGGTTCGCGGCCAGCCTCAGCTCTCTCTCGCTCGCTTTCTCCCTGTCTCTCTCTCTCTCTCTCTCTCTCTCTACTAAGTGAGGCCCTCCGCAACTTCGTGAGACCCGGTTTCAAAATAAAGCATAAAAAAAATAGGGCCGGGGGTGTAGCGCGGAGGTAGAACGCCCCAGCATTCAATCCCCGGTACCGCAAAAAAAAAAAATAAAAGAGAATAAGCATGTCCACTAAAAAAAAAAAAAAAATGAAATCATACCCTTACCTTATCCCATATACAATAATTAACTCATAATAGATTAAAGATACAAATGCAAAAACTGAAACTTTAAAACTCTTAGAAGAAACATAGGGGAAAGCTTTATGAAAGAACAGGAAGCAAAATAAAAATAGGTGATTGGACTACATGGTGGTACATGCTTGTAATCCCAGTACTTGGGAGGCTGACACTGGAGGATCTGGGTTCGCGGCCAGCCTCAGCTACTTAGGCCCTCTGCAACTTAGTGAGACCTTGTTTCAAAATAAAGAATAAAAAATAGGGCTGAGGGTATATCTCGAAGGTACAATGCCCCTGGGTTCAATCCCCAGTACCGCAAAAAAAAAAATAATTAAAACTTGTTCATCAAAAGATACTATATACAGAGCAAAAGGGCAATATTTGCAAATTGTTTGATTAAAGAGGTTAGTAGCCATAATATATAAAGAACACCTTCAACTTGACAATAACAACAAAAACAAAGCTTATTAAAGAATGAGCAAAGTTCTTGAATAGACATTTGTCTAAAAAAGATAAGCAAGTGATTAATAAGGATATGAAAAGGTATTCAACATCACTCATAATTATAGCAATGCAAATCAAAAACACAAAGATGTATCACTTCAGAATCATTAGGATAGCCACTGGGATGGGAGAAATAACAAATGTTGGCAAAGAAGTGGAGAAATTGAAACCCTCATGCATTACTAATGTGAATATAAAATGGTACAACTACTACAGAAAACCATATGGATGTTTCTAAAAGAACTAAACATAAAGTTACCATATGACCCATAATTCCACTTCTGGGTATATTCCCGAAGAATTGAAAGCAGAGGCTTCTAGAAATATTTGTATGTCCATGTCCATAGCAATATTATTCATAATAGCTAGCAGGTGAAAGCAACCCAAAGTGTCCCTCAGCAGATGAATGGATAAACAATATGTATCATATATATATGAAATATTTTTATACGGACCATAGAAAAGGAAATTCTGACACGGGATACTTCATGGGAGTGGATCTTGAAGACATTAGGCTAAAAGAAAGAAGCGAATCAGAAGAGGACCGATCCGATATTGTATGATTCCACTTAGGTGAGGCGCCTCAAGTAGTCAAATTCATGGAAACAGAAAGCAGAATGGTGGTTGTCAGGACTTGGAGGGAGGAGCATTGAAGGGTTATTGTTTAATGGATACAAAGTTCCAGTTTGAGAAGATAAACTTTCAGAGCTGGATGATGGGGATAGTTGCACAATAATATGAATGTACTTGAGTGCCACTATGCACTATGCACTTAAAAATTATTTAAATGGAAAATCTGTACTATGCCACAGATATTTCACCACAATAAAAATATACTTGAACAATTTTAAACGTCCCCCCAAATCCTCAATTTAGTAATGAAAACAGAGTTGCCTGTAGAAATAAAAGCTAGAAACTGCCTCTTCTTTAATTATTATGTAGCTGATGGACGCTTCCTGAAATATTAGTAACAAATCAAATTTTTACAAATCATATTTTAAAGTAGTAAAATTCCTTTTATTTTATGAAACTGCAAAGTAAAAATTTTAATGGCCCAAATTTTCACCTCTTAGTGCCCATTACAAATTTATGTTTTTGCAAATATGCTCCCAAACTCACTCATCCTCTAAAAGGTTTGAACCATAGATTCACGAACCTTTTCTGCCAAGGACCAGGGAATAAACATTTTGGCACTGCTAACCATATGATCTTTGTTTCAACTACTAATTCCGTCATTGTACCAAGAAAACAGAAATAGAAAACAAACTAACAGGGTGGCTGGGTCCCAATAAAATGTTATTTTTGAAAACAGGTGGTGAGCAGGATTTGGCCATAGGTTGCTGAACTTTGGTATAGAGCAAATAAGGTCTCTGATTCAAGCTAAAAGGTCCAGAAACAAAACTGCTCAAGAAAAATGATAGCAGAAGAGAGTCAGGGAGTCAAGAAAAACAGGAAATGTTTATCAAGCTAAAGTAGTAGAGGAGAAGAAAAAGGAATGGGTAGAGAGAGAGTTCCCCAGAAGAGGAAGCTGCACGTTCAGAGACCTGGAGGTTAAATGGTGCCTGGTGTGTCTGATGAAGCCCTCTGCTACTGCTAGAGCTCTTTCAGGGAATGGGAAGAAATCAGTGGTGGAGCTTGAATATTAAAGAGCGACAATAGCCATTCCCCTTTTCCATGGGAGAATATATTCCAAGATTCCCAGGAGATACCTGAAATGCCAATAGTACCAAACCCTGTACATACTATGTTTTTTCCTATGTACACATACTTATGATAAAGTTTAATTTATGAATTAGGTATAGTAAGACACACACTTTAATAATAAGATAGAACTAGCGTAACAACATACTGTCATAAAAGTTATTTAAAACTTATAAATTGTTTATTTCTGGAATTTTCCACTTAATATTTTTGGACAGTGGTTGACCGTGGGTAACTAAAAAACCACAAAAACAAAACCATGCAGAAGGGAGAACTACTGTATATGCAAAGGCCTTTCAGCCAATGGAGCCCATGGAGTTATATAGACCGAAGGGAAGTGGGAGGAAGTAAAGCGAGAGGATGTGTTTTGAATTAGAATTTTAATAGAAGTTCTGAGTTTTGATCCCATGCAATAAGCAGTTTTGACAAACCAATGCCCAGTAATCACCTCAACAAGGAGGAAAGCTTGCCCACCATTAAATACTGATCTATTGAAGGGGAATAGAAATTCTTAATTCAAACCATTTGTACTTTTGCTTGGAGGCCAAACGGCAACATAGAATACATTTCATTTTAATATCCTAGTAAATATAGTATATATGTCTATCCGGAACTTTGAGTCTGACCATAATATTTGCCAGTAAAAGATGTAAATCCCTCTGTGACGAACGTTTTAAGGGATATTTTGGTGACTTATTTTAATCTCTAATTCACTATTTTTCAAACTTTTGACCAACTGTCAGCCATGCCTTGCCCTAACGTAGTTGAGGAGTTACCTGGGGTAGGGTGTCAATTCATCACCCAAGAATAATCTTCCATACCTTGGACCCATGGGGTAGGAGAGAAAGGAAGAGGAGCTGAGACTCCTAGGGCAACACCTCTTCTGCCACCTCAGACCAGATGTTCGCTATCTCCATGGGGGGGAAGCAAGCTGTCTCTTCCCTGGTTTGGGGTATTCAATCACCCTCTGGCAAGGCTTCAAGCAGTTTCTGCTGTGATTAACTGTAAATGGGAAATGGGGCTTTCCTGCTTTGAAGCTACACACTTAAGGACATTCATGGTAGGCTCAGGAGGGTCTGTGTTGGGTTCAGGAAATGTGTCATCAAAGTTGCTCTTGGGAGTTCCACAAGGGAAGATCACATTCTTGTTCCTAAATGATTTTGCCCTTTATTCTGTGACTTCTAGGGCTTAAAAGGAAAAAATAATAATAATGATAGGTGGAATGAGAAGCCCTTTTAAATTTCTATTCCTACTGGATGTGATGATGCACGCCTATAATCCCAGTACGTGGGAGGCTGAGACAGGAAGATCACAGGTTCAAGGAAAGCCCCAGCAACATAGCAAGATCCTCAACAACCTAGCAAGACCCTGTTTCCAAACAAAAAATAAAAAGGGCTGGGGTTGTAGCTCAGAGGGAGAAGGCCCCTGGGTTCAATCCCTAGTAACACACACACATAATATTTGCCAGTAAAAGATATAAGTCCCTCTGTAACGAACATCTTAAGGGATATTTTGGTGACTTATTTTAATCTCTAATTCACTATTTTTCAAACTTTTCACCAACTGTCAATCATGCCTTGCCCTAATGTGGTTGAGGAGTTACCTGGGGAGGAGTTACACACACACACACACACACACACACACACACACACACACACACACACACAAATCCCATTTATTGTTTGATTAGACACATAAATATTTGAGACTAAGTTAATGGGTATGTATGACACAAACATCAGAAAACATTCTGTGCAAGTCACTCCTTTCAAGATGCTGTGCTATAATCACTCCCAAAAAGACCCACTGTTCATTTTGAAAGGAATCTGGAAACGAGGAAAAGATGTCCATGCTCACAAAGTTCAGGGAGTGGTCACTGTGTGGTGAGGAAGAGGAAGCAGCCGGCTGGTGGCTATCCCAAAGGCCAGGGTAGTAAAGGGTATATGCAAGTGGGTGCCAAGAACTGCACCAAAATTTGCCAAAAATGTTGCCTCCATTATTTACTTAATTCTTCCAGAAACTCTATGGAATAGTTATCAACTTTAGCAATCTTTTAAAAGTAAGAAAATCAAAGTCCATTTGTCTTGTCTTATATAGTTGTTAGCCAGGAGCGTCCCAAGAGATGTATGACCTCTCCGCCAGCATGGCACTGTACCCGAAGGACTGGTATCCAGTGGACTTAACCAACTATGCTGCTGCGGCAGGTTACCACGGGGAGAAGTCTGAGCAGGCATCCCCAGGGAGGCCATACTAATTTGTCTGAGGCATACAGATTACAAGAGGTGAAATGGGGATTTGGTCACGAGCTGTCTAAGCCTTCATTCCACAAGCATTGTGCTGTGTGGTATGAAGCCTTCCTTAAAAAGGTTAAAAAAAAGTCAAAAGGCAATATAAATATTTTGATACTGAATTGGTCATCCATATCAGGGGTCAACAACTTTTTTCTATAAAAGGCTTTACTTGATAGTAAATACGGTATGCTTTGTGAGTATATAAGGCATCTGCCAAATTATTCAGTCCTGCCATTACAGAAAACAAATGAGAGTGGCTGTGTTCTAATAAAACTTTATTGACAAAAACTGGCACCAGACTGGATTTAACCTAGAAGCCATAGTTTGCCTACCTCTGTTCTATCTAACAAGAAACAGAAGTCAAATCAAAGCAAAAAAAGAAATATTGGTAATATCTAGAAGATTAAGACATGAGGTCCTGTAATCAGGTATGTCAGCCAGTTCCCTTCACAACAATAACTTAGCTGTCATGTAGACTCAGGTAAGGTCTCTATTTCCTACCCAAGAGGAAACTCAGGTAGATACTCTGAGTAATGACAAAACAGGAAAGCTTCTTCTCATTCTTGACACATCCTTTCCCTTGACCAGGAAAACAGCCAGAGTGGGCCACAGATGACTTTATGATATGGATCCTGACACATATTCACCCTGGAGCGACAGAAAGGGGTAGATACAGAACATAAAATAAGAGACCACAATTTGAAGGTATTGGGGGAAGACTAATATCTGTCTGAAATCAGCATTAGATATCATTTATTCATTCAAGATTTAATGAAACCCCACTTTACACTTGAGGTTTTGCTGATATGAAAAGTGCAAAGAGTTGAAATTACGGATCTTACCTAAGAAAGGATCACAGTCCACGTGGGAAAAATGCAATAGAGTGTAATAAGAGCTATGATTTTGGAAAGCGTGTGGTCTGTGTAGACCTGCATGAATTACCCTCTCCTGCCAGCCCTCCTTCCCTTTTTATGAAACATGGTAAATAGATGAGGCCCCCACCAGCTCAGCTAGCAATGGAGTTTTAAATCACCTTTGCTTTTTGACAAGAATACTGTCTTGGCTCATGAGAAGCCTGGTACCCAGTGGGTGTTGATGCTCAGAAGAGGCACAGGAGCATAGAAAGGTGATCTGAATATATTCTGCATTCTTGAAGAAGGTTGGCCTGGCCAGATGGAGACTGATTATACATGACATGCATTACCCTCAAAAGGAGGACAAGGAAAAGAATTGGAAAATCTCCATCTGTGGCTACTCTACGAGGCAGGGAGACTCAAACTCATGGTAAAAGAAAGCTCTTCCCCATTTCAAACTGTGTCCTAATTTATCTTATGTCAAAAAGAAAATGTATGGCCGGGCGTGGTGGCGCATGCTTGTAATCCCAGTACTTTGGGAGGCGGAGACCGGAGGATCCGGGTTCGCAGCCAGCCTCAGCTCGCTCTCTCTCTCTCTCTCTCTCTCTTTCTCTCTCTCTCTCTCTCTCTCCCTGTCTCTCTCTCTCTCTCTCTACCTAGAGAGGACCTTTGCAACTTTGTGAGATCTGGTTTCTAAATAAAGTATAAAAAAAATAGGGCCGGGGGTGTAGCGCGGAGGTAGAACGCCCCTGGGTTCAATCCCCTGTACCGCAAAAAAAGAAAATGTATACATAAAACTACCCATTGCCTCATTTCGCATAATGCTAAATAAACCAACCAGATAGAGAATGATATCAGCAATTAAATTTCATTTTAAAACATGATTTTATAATTTAACATTTGCACCTAGCTCCAAATCAGAGAAATAAAATACATACACATGAAAAAAAACATTTTTTTTCAAAAATGTGGCCAATTCTAAATAAAGAGCAAAAATGCTCACTTTCTTCAGCACAATATTTTTGCTATCTACATTAGGTCGTAGTTGCATCTACATTGTGGTATTATGAGAACATTGGTGAAAGCAGCTAGTTATATAAGGGTTTCTTAAATTGTGTGTCTAGAAAGACTAGCTGTTCTGTTGACTTAGTTAAAAAACAACAAAATAACAGGTCAATTCTTAGTTCCATATGGACTGAGTCTCAATTTCCATACTACCCTGCTGTTGCTTTCTAGAAAGCTTCGAATTATAGGCCATTTCCACTAAAGCATATTCACTTATTCTTAAGGAATGTATAACTCCCCACTTTGTACTCTACCAGAATCTCAAGCCAGTCTCTTGGGCTCCAAGATATGAAAGGATCAAATTCACAGATAGTTTGAGTTGGGATTTCAAAGTTCTGAAAGTGGAATATAAGATATTGTATTTGAATTTCAGTAAGTGAGAAATGTAGCTGCATATTCTTGACAATTTGGCTGCTTGGACCAATGATTATACTTTCCAGTTCAAATCACTGTACTAACATGGGTCAATATACTTTAGATGGTGTTCTCAGCTCAGAAAAATGCACGGGATACATTTCTGAAGGATTTTTTTTTAAATCACTTGATTGCATCCCCTGATACTCAACAGATGCCTATAACCCACTTGGCAAACATATATATCCAGTCAGTAGTTCACTATATCATTAAATTGCAACTGATCTAAGTACCCATGCATAACATCTAATAGAAACACAAAGAATTACAAATGACTTAACTCTAGAGTTTACTACTATTCAAACTGTCTCAATTTTTGGTAGCATATATTCCACTGACCAAATCAATGAGTATTTATTGTCAGATTCTCTTACTCTTTGGCAGAGTAAGCCAGTGGAATATTCCACATGAGCTTAATTTAGAATAGATACAGCAGCAAACAGATCTCGTGGCTTTGGATGTTAGTAAAAAGAGGAGTGATTTATGATGTCATTTTTGTTTGTATATGATTTATTTTCTGTTAGGACTACAGCATTTTCTTCAAGTAGAAAAGTTTCTTGGGATGGTATTTCTCCACCCCCTCCTCTGCTCTGCCAACTTTCCCCTCTCCTTTCCTATTCTTTCCCTCTCTTTCCCAACCCACACATCTTATGAGAAGGAGTTTCACTTAAAAACTAAAAAAAAAAAAAAAAAACTCTGTGAAGAAGCAAGACCAGAGTTACAATGGAAACATACATCTTCATCTTTACCAGTGATTCCAAAACTCTTTTGTGATTAATTTATGGAAAAAGGGGGGAAAGTAAAACAGATGGGGCAGGACAGAGAAATCTTCCTTAGAGGCCCATTATCCCAGTAACAAAGCTTTCAATGGGAAAAGGGAACTGTTGGGAGATGGTGCTCTTGCCAGTTTTTTTATTTTTTGTATTTGTATTATAATTAACAAGGGATAACCATCTGCTATCTTAATTATACAAAATACTCTTCTTCAACATGTCCCTCAAACTATGTTTGGATAATAGCATACTTCTGTTGGCAATCTAGAAGCATTTTGGAAGCATCCCAATAGCAGCTTTCAAGAGAAGATACTTAAGTTTTCTGTTTATATATTCTGGTTTATTTCAGAATCTTCTTAGATCAAAGGTGACGTTTACTGATTAAAACTAAATATACAGAGTAAAATCCACAAACAAGGTGAGATGTCTGATTATGATTCTTGGTTAAAAAAGCATTCAAAATACATTTTCTGAATTTTTAAGTGGTGTCAAATATAATACTATATGTAGTAAGGAAATTAATGAATATGAATCGGTTGAAAACATACGATCTATTCATTTATATTTTCTGATAGTACATGAAATATATATGTCATAAAATATGGAAGCCACATTTCTAAATGTCCTGGCACTCATAAAATAAGGTAAGATTGATCAGACAGAAATATACATAACTCATTCAAAGACTAAGTAGCATTCCAATATAATTAGTGTGATTCTGTCTCATTGCCAACTGATGAGGAAAGAAGCTGCATTGTGTGTTATTCAGTTTCCCATTACTACAACATATACTTGAAATAATCAACTTATAAAGAGGAAAGGTTTATTTTGGCTTCCAGTTTTGCATGTTTCTATGCATGTGCAGTTGCGCCCATTGCTTTGAATCTGTGGCAAGGCAGCACACGTGACAGGGAGCATGTGGAGGCAAAAACCTGCTCACCGAATAGTGGCTGGTATGTGAAAGAGAGAAAGAGGAATAGACCAGGATCCCATAATCCACTCCAAGGCAAGCCCCCAATGACTAGAATTCCTCTCACTAGGCCCCACTTCTTATAGGTTCCACTATGTGCCAATAACACCAAATTAGGGACCAAGCCTTTAACACAGGGGCCTTTGGGGGACATACCAAATCCAACATATAACCCCTTGCTCTCATATACTTTTGGTTGCACAGTAGGACCAAATGAGACTCTGCTTATCTCAGATTGTCCAAGCTATACAACTTGATTGTAAATTTGAATGGTGGGCTTGTTTTACCACTGGTGTTCTGAAAGTAGAGGGGTTAGCAAAGCTGTGAGTTGATAGTAAATTCATCCTCTAGAGGTCTATTGGGGATTTTAAACATTCTTTCTCCAAAGGAAAATCTGTTAATTTTTAAAAGAAAGAAGAAAAACTACTTACTTCACTCTCTGCCTAGAGATCCCACCTTTCTTAGAGCAAAGAAAATAATATCAGTCATACCCAGGAATCCATGGCATTATCCCAGGATATATAGCTCCGAGATAGAGTGAAACAGTTCGACTTTCAAGCTGCCTCTTGCAGTTCCTCCAGTCTCATACCCAAGGCCACTTAAAACATTGTCTGAAAGCTTGCCAAAACTAGCGCACTTAAAATTAGTTAGTCAATCCTTGAGGAATCTGGGGCAATATATGGTGACGACATATCTCACTTTTAAAAGTCGTGTTCCATTGTTAGAACATGAGTCCTGATATCGGACCCTGAAAATAACTTTACATTATGTCTATATGTGTTAAGAAGCAGCAAAGGAAATGTGTTTGTGGTAGGGCAGTAGGGCAGTAGGGTAAGAGTAGCAAAGAACAGTTTTCATATTCTGCTTTAGTTTAATTTATTTTTTTTTCTCTTTGCACAGTTCATGAAGAAAGAAAGAAGGATGAATTGTTCGAAGGAACAAGGGGGTAAAGAAACAAAGATAAACAGAGTTAAGAGGTAATTATACACTATAATTTGCTAACAAAGAATTTTACAAGTTGCCAACTTGTATAAATTATATACAGTTGGGAAAAGACCTCCAAGCCCAGGGAAATATAATTGCTTCATCTATTTTTTCTTTGTTAGTGTTTTTAACACTAACTTTATTGTATGACTGAATTATACAGAAATACATTAGTTTCACAGATAGCCTCTGAAACACACTGTTATAAACAGTCACCTATGTGGTTGGAGCCCTCTAGTGGCAGGGGGGACTCCAAGCATGCAGTGTTCTGAACTCCTCCAGAAGGGGGATTAATTCAGTCTTCTCACATTACCACTAGCTAACAGCAGGGAGACGCCAGGGCTTTGGGGGTGTACAATTTACAGCTCACGTGTAAATTGGAATTGTGAAGCCATTGGCCAGTTAGCACTTTTCTTCTTTCAAAGTGTTCTAGCCCTTCACTGACTTCCTGATGAACCTTTGCTTAGAATCACCAAACAATGCCATTTGATTATGGTCGAGGAGAAAGAGTTCTGCACTAGGGGAAAGCAGACCCGGATTCTAGCACAGCTCTGCTACAAAGATGGCTGCATGGCTCATGCTCGATGATTTATCAGGATTGATATATTTGAAGAGAAACTGGGGATTTCCCCAAAAAATGCTAGAAATTATTTAGAAATTTGGATGTCCTCCAAAGTATTTGTGCCCATCTAACCAGAGTTCTCCCAGAGGCTGTCATCCCACTCTCTGGATACTTCTCTTTGGGCTCCTTTGCTAGTCTCTTCCTCTGTTGGAACTTTAAATCTTAGATCAACTTGGGACTCCATCCCAGGCCTCATTTCTTCCAACTTTGTACAATCTTAAGAAATCTCAAGTATATCTATCACTACAAGTGCCACCTCTATACTAATGAACATTCAATTTAAAAATTGTACCCATATCTGCTCTTTTGAATTCTGGACCTCCCTACATTGCATCTCATTTTAGATACCTCATTAGCACTTCAAGCTTCATATTAACAAACATAAAATCAACCCAAACCTGCCCACCCACCTGTGTTTCTTATCAGACCAAATGATACAATCTATAAATATACCAATCCTTTTGAATTTTCCTCTCTTCTTTGGATACATTAATCACAAAGTCAATGAATTATATTTCTGTAATCCCTTTCACATCTACTCCTTTGCTGGGCATGGAGGCATACATCTGTAGTCCCTGTACTTGGGAGGCTGAGACAGAAAGATCTCAGGTTCAAAGCCAGCCTCAGCAACTTAGCAAGGCCCTCAGAAACTTGTGGGGACCCTGTTTCAAAATAAAAAATAAAACAGGGCTGGGGGTATGGCTTGGAGGTAGAATGCACCTGGGTTCAATCCCCAGTAACAACAACAACAACAACAACAAAAAATCTATTCCTCTTTCTCTATTTTAACTACCATCATCATCATTATCATTAGTCACACAAATTAATGCAATCACTTTCTAACAAATATGTATGTGTATATGTTTGTATGTGTATATATATATGTGTATGTATATGTAGACATATGTACAGAGACATATATATGTATATATGTATATGTGTATGTATATTTATGTATGTGTGTCATGTATGTATGCGTGTAGATGAATATACACTTATACACATATGTGTGTATAATTATCTTCTAATTCACTACTGTAAAATGCAAATTTGACCAAACCATTTCTCTGCCTTTTGATGACTTTTATGATAAATTATCAAATTCTTATTATTGGCCTCAAAACCCTGCATAATCTATCTCCTGCTTATTTTTCTAGTCTCTCTTCCCCATGTCTCACCCAAGCCCCTCTGTGCACATATAAAAACCTTTTACATTCCTTCTGCCTCAGGACCTTCATTCAGCCATTCCTGCCTGGCATGCTCTCCCCCTGCTAGTACCTAGCTAATTATTAATACTAATTAGCAATTTTAAAGTGGAGAGTCTCCTTTTTGTTAAAATAAAATGTAGGTAGAAAAAATTGTTCTGCATGCATGTTCTTTAGCTTAACCATAATTAAAAGGAAAAATTGGGCAAAGACTGGAGTCGAGAGGAAGCTGTCTCCCCTCACCTTTAACTGCTGTGTTTACACAGATGGTGTGCTCTGAAAGATTTTGCTGTGAGTTGATAAGGAAAGTAAAATTAAACAAAGAGTTTTGATTAGCTGATTAATCAGGTTGAAGTCAGAGCCCCTAAAGATGAAAGCTATCTAATTCTTGCTCTATATCTCATGTGGCAAGCTTAGTTTTTAGAAATCTTTTAATTAACATAAAGAGATATTAACTCTCCTGAGGCCAAATTATTTTTACTAAGTAAATTTGTCTTAAACACCTGAAAGGTTACTTTAACTTCTGAGTTTGAAAGAAATTCTTGAATGCTTGGAGTCATGAAGGGGGTGAAAAATATGTCTATTACTCTTCACATTCATTGTAAGTAACATTTCCACCCTTGGTTTTCTTTCGTTGTTCTTTTGACTGTATAAATTACCTGTAAGAATTCATGAGCAGGGAGCTTACTGTTTAAAACTGTTTAATAAGCTTCTTTCCTGAAAGTATTTGGTACTTACAATTGGGAAATGATGTTGGCTACTTTCTAATTCACACACAGGTGAAACTTGTTATTTCCATCCATCTCAGTCTGAGTATCACTTCCCCATGGAAAGCTTCCCAATATCTCTACACCAGATCAGGTGGTATTATTATGCCCACAGAAAATGTTATACATTCTCTACTTATCATCCTTAATTTCAGTCTCTCAGATTATGAGTTCCCCATCATAACTACCTTGTTCATCTTCTCATACCCTGAACATAACACTGTATGTTGGATGTAGTACAGACTCAGAAAATATTTGTTGAGTGAATACAGTTCTTCTTTATATAAATAGTGGTCTCCTGACAAGACTATGCAATAAGAGAAGAAAACTACTGTTAAGAGTATAGCCTTTCACAAAGATCTTAAGGGAGTACAGTTGGATCTACAAAATAGGACTGAAAAACAACAGAAATGCCACCAGAAATCACAGGATCTCTCTCCCTCTCTCTCTCTCTGTCTCTCTCTCTCTCTGTCTCTCTCTCTCTCTCTTTCTCTCTCTCTCTCTCTCTCTCTCTCACACACACACACACACACACACACACACACACACACATTTTTTTTCGTCATGCTTCTGTTTTATTTATATTTCCCTGTAGACTTAGCCCTCTGCATCTCCAGACATGAGATATAGCATGTTGCCTTATAGCTCTAGAGTTGATGTGTTTTCAGTTCAAAGGATGAGTGGAGTCTCATACTCTTCATCTTGATTCCAAATTCTAAAGAGAGAGATTGTCTAGCATGGATCAGAACTGATGGGACTACTATTCCAGTCAGCTACACCAGAAGACACAATCTCATGAAACAAATGTGATTTTAGGGGTCCATCCTATGAACATGGTGTTATGTGTGTGTTGTGAGTGATGCACTGTATAGTGCAAATATGCCAAAAGTTGTCTATGACAGCATTTGTCTTCTTGTATGCTTCTGGAACATCAGATCATAAATATATGTAAACAGCAGTCAAAATACAAACAAAAAAAGGTGGGACATGACATTGGCTTTTCTGCAGGAGCTTATAAACATTAAGTGAAAATCTAGGTTTTAGAGAGATGTATTGACAAGATTTTCTTCTTCTTAGTAAAGGCTGTTTTCATTATGGCTTCACACTACTCTTTTATTCAAAATATCTCAATGTATTTTCATTTTCCCTTAACTCATTAAATGGCTTGTAACTTCTTTATGGTATCATGGCTGAAGTATTTCAGCTACTTAATACCTGCAAAATGCTGTCAGTCTTTTCAAGTTATGTGTAAATTAATTTGTGTTCATCACTCTAATTTCTCAACATGCCTTCCGGTTAGTGCTCAGATTGCAGGCATTTTATAAAGGGATATCCTGGAAAAAGATCCAAGATGGCAATGGAATAGGGGCCTCTAAACGAGACTGCCTCAAAATTGCCTCAGGGGCTCAGAAATAAACATCACAAATCCATAGAAGAACCAAAATCCAATATCAGTAACCTGAGTACGACTACACAGACACAGAGTTTACAAGCTACAGAAACCCACAGAAAACTGCAATCCCATTTTGGCAAGATTGAAAAGGAACCATCTTCCCTCTGCGTTCCTCCCCAGAGCCTTCGTATGATTTTCTGCACCGTGCCTCAGTGCCTGTGCACCCCCAGGTGCCACCACCCAAGACCTGGAGCCTGTGCACCATTAGGGCCCGCGCAATCCTCAGTGCCATGTATTGAAGCCTGGGCACCCTCTGGCAATGCCACCTGAAACCTGGCACCCACGCACATCCCTTGGGGCCTGTGCAACCCCCAGCACCAGCGCCATGGACACCGAGAACCTTCTGGCACCAACACCTGAGCCTGGGAGCCTGCACCTAACACTGAGCCTCGAAATGCACTTCATGAGCAACCACCCAAGCTCTGAAGCCCACGCATTTCCCCCTCCACACACACACACACCCACGCATACTGTGCTCCAGTCAACCAAACAGGAGGGAACCACAGCCTGCAGCGTACTGACCCAATTGGGTATACAGGGACCATCAAGTGTTCTTATACACAGAAAGGAAGATGATGCGGAGGCAACAGGAATACAAAATTAAAAACACCGAAAATATGAGAAGAACAGTGAAGAAACAAGAAACACTCACAATGCATCAACAAGTGAGATTACTGATACTGACCTGCAGTAAATGCAAGACAGAAAATTCCAAATTTTGATCTTCAGAATTATGAAAGGCCTCAAAGAAAGCATAGAGGAGATGAAGGAGGAAATTGAGGCTCTAAGAAAGAATCAGAAAGAAACTCTGAATGTAAACAAAGGAGTCAATAAATGGATTAAATACTGCAATAGAACCCAACTCTAGCAGGCAACACCACATGGAAAACAGGGTATCACTCCTGGAAGACAGTTCATTCAACACTGAAAACACAGTCAATGATATACAGAAGATATTACAACACACCCTGGCCATCCAAGAAATACAGGACAATACAAGACAATCTAACCTAAGGATAAAAGGCATTGAAGAAGGTTTAGAAGCAGAGCCCAACGGTATAAGAAACCTCTTCAAAGGAATAATTTCAGAGAATTTTCCAGACATAGAAAAGGATTTGGACATTCACATACAGAAGACATATAGAACACCGTTAAGACAGGACCAAAGAAGGACCTCCCCTCGCCATGTAATAATTAAAATGACTAACATAGAGGCCAAAGAAAGAATCCTAAAAGCAGCAAGAACAATAGAACAGGTGACATACAGGGGCAAAACAATAAAAATCACCCCAGGCTTCTCAACCCAAGTCAGGAATGCCAGGAGGGATTGGTGTGAAGTACTCTGGACCCTGGAAGAAAACAACTTGCAACCAAGACTGATATATTCAGCAAAGCTATCATTTAAAATTGATGGAGAAATAAAAATGTTCCATGATAGACAAACACTTAAGAATTCATGAGGACCAAGACAACACTAGAGAAAATCCTAAAAGAAATAATTCACAAAGAAGGAAAAACAAGCAATTTTCAGAACCACAGGAGAGGTGAACTCCACCAGGTAGGCAACTAAACAAGGAGATTTGTTACTACAGCAATCAGAAAATGGAACTCAAAATGATATAAAACAAAAATTATATCTCAATAATAACATTGAATGTCAAAGGACTCAACTCCCTAATTAAAAGGCATAGACTGGCAATGTGGATTAAAAAGCATAACCCAACTATATGCTGCTTACAAGAAGCTCACCTTCTAGCCAAAGATACTCATAAACTAAAGGTGAAAGGATGGAAAAAGATACACCATGCAAATGGAGCTCAAAAACAAGCAGGGGTAGCAATGCATATATCTGACAAAACAGACTTTAAGCTAAAATACATCAGAAGAGACAAAGTGGGTCATTTCTTACTAATAAAAGGAACAATCCAACTAGAAGTTATAATGATAGTAACCATGTAGGCCCCAAATGTGGGCATATCCACATTCATAAAACAAAGTCTTCGGGATATCAGGTCCCAAATAGACCCAAACACAGTAATATTGGGAGACTTCAACACACCACTCACGCCACTTGATCAATCCTCCAGACAAAAGATGAATAAAGATTCTTCAGACCTAAAGAAAACTATAGACCAAATGGATCTAATAGACACATACAGATTATTTCAACCAGCAACACCTGAATACACATTTTTCTCAGCTGCCCACAGAACATTCTCCAAAATAGACCACATACTGGGTCACAAAGCAAGCACCAGCAAATTCAAAATATGTGATATAATTCCCTGCATCTTCTCAGATCACAATTGAATGAAACTGGAAATTAACAACAGGAAGACCAAAAGTAATCATATAAGTACATGGAGACTGAACGATATTATCTGAACAAGGACTATATCAGAAAATAAATAAGGGGAGAAATAAAAAAAATTCCTGGAATTAAACAAAAATAGAGACATGATGTACCAAAATCTATGGGACACTTTGAAGGCGGTATAAGAGGAAAATTTATAGCACTGAGTACCCACATTAGAAAAACAGAAAGCCTCCAAATAAACAACCTAATGACACATCTAAAGGATCCTGAAAAATAGGAACAATCAAAGCCCAAGGCCAGAAGAAGGCAGGAGATAACTAAAATTAGAGCAGAAATTAATGAAATAGAGAATAAAAAAATACAAAGAATCAATAAAATAAGAATCTGGTTCTTTGAAAAGATTAACAAGATTGAGAAACCGCTAGCTAACCTAACCAAAAGGAGAGAATCAACCCAAATTACCAGACTCAGAAATGAAAAAGAGGACATCACCACAAATAGTGGAGAAATCCAGGGGATCATAAGAAACTACTTTGAATACTTATATTCCAATAAAATGGAAAACATGGAAGAAATTGACAGATTTCTAGACATATACAACCTACCTAAATTGAACAAAGAGGATATAAAAAACCTAAATCAACCAATAGCAAGCACAGAGATAAAAACAGCAATAAAAGAATGCCATCAAAGAAAAGTCCAGGTTCAGATGTTTTTCCACCTGAATTCTACAAAACCTTTACAGAAGAACTAAAGCCAATACTTCACAAACTATTCCGTGAAATTGAAAGAGATGGAATTCTTCCAAATCCCTTTTATGAGACCAACATCACATTAATACCAACGCCAAATAAAGATACCCAAGAAAAGAAAATTGCAGACCAATATCATTAATGAACATAGATGCAAAAATTCTAAATAAAATACTAGCCACGCACATTCAAAACAATATTGAGAAAATTGTACACCATGACCAAGTTGGTTTCATCCCAGGTAAACAAGGCTGGTTCAACATATGCAAAACAATACATGTTATTCACCACATAAATTGAACTAAAAACAAGAATCACATGATCATTTCAATAGATGCAGAAAGAGCATTTGACAAAATTCAACACCCATTCATGTAAAGAACTCTACAGAAAATCAGAATAGAAGGAACATACCTCAACATCATTAAGTCAATATATAAAAAACCCAAAGCCGACATCATATTGAATAGGGAAAAATTGTCAGAATTCCCCTTAAAATCAGGAACAAGACAAGGATGCCTGCTATCACCACTCTTTTTCAATATAGTCCTCAAAACTCTTGCCAGAGCAATAAAAAAGGAGAAGGATATCAAAGGAATTCAAATAGGAAAAGAAGAATTAAAATTATCTTTATTCACAGAAGACATGATCCTATAGCTAGAAGACCTAAAGAACTCAACCAAAAGTCTAGTAGAGCTGATTAACAAATTCAGCAAAGTAGCAGGATACAAGATCAACCTAAGAAAATCAGTAGCTTTCATATATGCCAACCTTGAATCCACTGAGGAAGAAATCCAGAAAACAATTCCATTCACAATAACTTCAAAACCAATAAAATACCTAGGAATAAACTTAACCAAAGAGGTAAAAGAGCTCTACAATGAAAACTATAGAACGCTGAAGAAAGAAATTGAAGATCTTAGAAGATGGAAAGATCTCCCCTGCTCTTGGATAGGCAGAATAAATATTATCAAAATGGCCATTCTGCCAAAAATGATCTACAGAGTCAATGCAATCCCTATCAAAATACCAACATCATTCTTTGCAGATCTATAAAAAGCAGTCATTAATTTCATATGGAGAAACAAAAGACCCAGAATAGCTAAAGCAATTCTCAGCAATAAGAACCATGTAGGAGGCATCACAATTCCTTACTTCAAATTATACTACAGAGCTATAGTAATAAAATTTGCATGGTATTGGCACAAAAACAGACACATAGACCAGTGGAACAGAAAGGAAGACACAGAAACAAGTTCACAAACTTATAGTCAATTGATTTTTGACAAAGGTGCCAGACACATACACTGGAGAAAGGACAGTCTTTTCAACAAATGGTGCTGGGAAAACTGGTTATCTACCTGTAGAAAAATGGAACTAAATCCTTACTTCTCACCCTGCACAAGAGTCAACTCAAGATGGATGAAAGACCTTAAAGTTACCCAAGAGACTGTGAAATTACTAGAGGAGGGTATAGGTTCAACACTCCAACATATAGGCACAGGTAGAAACATCCTCAACAAGACCTCCAAAGCACAGGAAATTAAAACAAGAATTAATAAGTGGGATAGCATTAAACTACAAAGCTTCTGCTCATCAAAGGAAACCACCAAGAGCCTAAAGAGAAAGCCTATGGATTGGGAGAAGATATTTGCAAGCTATCCCTCTGACAAAGGTCTAATATCTAGTACATACAAAGAACTTAAAAGACTTTACACGAAAAAAACAATCCGATCAAGAAGTGGGCAACTGAAATGAATAGACACTTCACGAAAGAAGAGATACAAATGGCCAATGGATACATGAAAAAATGTTCAACGTCATTAGCAGTCAGGGAGATGCAAATCAAAACTACTCTAAGATATCATCTAACCCCACTTAGAATGGCAATCATTAAGAAGTCAAACAACAACAAATGTTGGCAAGGATGTGGGGAAATTGGGACTCTTCTACACTGTTGGTGGAATTTCAAACTAGTTCAACTGCTATGCAGATCACTGTGGAAATTCCTCAGAAAAATGGGAATGGATCCACCATATGATCCGGATATACCACTGCTGGGTATCATACCAAAGGGATTGAAACCAGAAAACTACAGTAATATATGCATACTTATGTTTATAGCAGCACAATTCACAGTGGCCAAATTATGGAACCAACATAGATGTATATCAACAGATGAATGGATTACAAAATTATGGGAAATATATACAATGGACTTCTACTCAGAAATAAAAAAGAACAAAATAACATCATTTACAAGAAAATTGAAGGACCTGGAGAACATAATGTTAAGTGAGATCAGCCAATCACAGAAAGAGAAGGGTCATATGTCTTCTCTAATATGTGCAAGGTAGGGAGTAACGAGGATACAAAAGGGCCTCCAGACAACAATGGAGAAGCCTCAGTGAAGTCAAGGAAGTGATCGAAGGGAAGGGGAAAGGGAAGAATGAAGTTCGTTAATGGAATTTCTACCATCGACCATATTTACATATGAGAATATACCAATGTCAATCTTAGTTCTCTGTGTTGGGGGGAGGGAAGGGGGCACCAAGTGCCTCGTGCATGTATGTTAACGTCAATTTGATTTCCATTCTGATGTGAGACTATGATGTGCCAATAAAAGCTCATTAAAAAAAATAAAGGGATATCCTCCAAGAGTTTATGCAACAGATGTTATACTTTAGTTCTAATCCCCTCATCCATGAAGTGGTAGAATTGATTTCCTTTTCCTTACCTGACTCTACTTAAGTGTAGGATTTCTTCATATTCCCTTTCCCTCAAATTTCCCACCTTGATGTTATCTAGGAGAATTTCTTTGCAGTTGTTAAATATTATCTTCATCTTTTAAGTAAACCATCCACATGATATTGAAACCTTATTGCAATTTTAGTATAAAATATAATACCAAATGAGATGATATATTTGAAAATATTAAATTTAAGTCATTCTTCATTCTGGATGTTTCATGATTAACAATTCAGACATGCAGAAGTATGTAAAGGTGGTTTTCAAATCACTATTAACAGCCAGGAGGCAGACTTTTCTTTGCTCAAATAAACACAAAGTGCCTTATTCGATGCATCTCTTTCCTAACTTTATAGACTCATGTAAATTTTGGAAGTCATGTAATAATGAAATAACTTGTCATACATTCTACAATAAATTGTTTATTTTTAATCCCTAATAAAGCTTAGAATGAGCCACCTGAATAAATATCGTACCAGGATTACTAAATGTCTTTGGAAAGTAACTAGAATATAATTGTTTTTTTTTTTTTTTTTTGCGGTACCGGGGATTGAACCCAGGGGCGTTCTACCTCCGCGCTATGCCCCCAGGCCTATTTTTTATACTTTATTTTGAAACCGGGTCTCACGAAGTTGCGGAGGGCCTCACTAAGGAGAGAGAGAGAGAGAGAGAGAGAGAGAGCTGAGGCTGGCCACGAACCCGGATCCTCCGGTCTTTGCCTCCCAAAGTACTGGGATTACAAGCATGCGCCACCACGCCTGGCTAGAATATAATTCTTATATGACATATCAATATCTTAATAATTCCTACTAACAGAACTGACAAATTTCATATATTTGCTTATAAGATAGTTTGATATCTCAAAGAACCTTCAAAAATAAAAATTTAAAAGATTCAAACACTGAAGATATTTTGAAATTTATACTTTATTACAAGTAAAGACTATTAAGAATTATAGTATGAATTTCATTATGATTATTTTTTAAATGAATTCCCTAGAATCTAGGCTAAAATATGTTTTTAGTAGTTTAGGTCTTTCAAACAACCTAATTATGATATTAATACAGTCATTTACAATTATTTGCTCTTTGAAAATTACATGGGGCCACACTTAAAATTTTAGAGAGCCAGTAATGCTTAGAGAACTTTAAATTACTCTTTACTAAACTGATACATCTATTAAATCATTTAGTGCCTTTAAATTGTGCTGAATGTTATATAAAATTGTCAAATTCTGGTACAAACCCTGATTTCTAAACAACGTTGAACTGAAAAAAATGTTTTAAAACCTTATACAAAGATATAGAAGACCAGGTATTTTAGATACTACTTTTTAACTTTCCTTCTTTTTTTGGTGAATGAAGAAATATGGAAAATTTACTATTAACAAAAACTCCTAACATTATTGTTTATCAGATATCATTTAATCCTTACAATAATCCTATGTGGGAGATATAATTATTAGCATCTCTATATACAAACAAAAAAGTGAGAAGAGGAACCAAGATGTCAGGATAGCGAGAAGCAGTGTCTTACCTGTGCTCCAAGTCATGCTCGGTGGGTGGGAAGACTGCTTCTTGACAAGAAAACAAGGGCAGATAAAACTCAACAAAACAATGGGAGACAAAGTGCAGTGGAATGCGAGGCAGTGGAAAGAGCAGAGGGCAGTCAGGAATTCAAAGCATTTCACCTGGTAAGCAGAGAGTGGAGAAAAGGTGCCATCTTGGCTGAGCCAGCACTGTGGCCCCCGGAATCCTCCAGCAAAGAAACTGGTGATGCTTGTGAAAACAACGATTGTAGTCCACCATCGAAAGCCGTCAACATCGGACTGTGATGAAAGCCATGTCGAACCAGATCCACAGAACATGGGTGAGTGAGATAAGGGAAGAGGCGTGATGCCAGCACTCTGAAACTCAGAACTTGGCCAGCGGGAAGACTGCTTCTTAACAAGAAAAGTAGGGAGGGGAGGAGGGCTGTGGGGCTGGGGCAGTAGCTGCATCCTGGCTCGGAGCCCGCAAAGAGGATGAGGAGGAAGGCGCCACTGTGGCCACGGCCCCAGAGTTCTGGGCCTCCACCGCTGATGGAAACAGCTTGCTGCACCCCAGCGCTCTCTCCTGTCTGCACCCTGGTGCCCAGAGGTCTTTCAACCATTTTTAAAAAATATATTTGGGCAGGGCCCAAGTGACCACTGGGCCCCCAGCCTGAGAGCTGTGTGCAGATGCAGCGGTGCCCAGCGATTGGCCCCAGGGCACCCCCAGCTCCAGCAGATGGCGATTGCGGCCAGCCAGTGCTCCTGTGAGATGAGGTGTCCTGGCTCCAGGAAGCAGATGAAGGCCATGTTGGCCAAGAACCTGAACGAGTCGCAGGGTGGCAAGGCTGCCGAGGTCCTCTCAGCCACAGAGCTCAGTGTCCAGTTGGCACAGAAGGAGCAGGAGCTGGCCAGAGCCAAAGAGGCCTTATGGGGGAGAACCGAGATGGTGGGAAATAGAGAGGCAGTGTGTCACTGGCACTCCAAGAGTCAGAGCTCAAACGGCGGGAAGACCGCTTCTTGACAAGAAAAGCAGGACAGCCAAAACTCAAAAAAATAATGAAAGCCAAAGTGCAGAGGACTGTGAGTCAGTGGAAGGAGTGGAGGGAGGTAGGGAGCTCAAAGAATTTCACCTGGTAAGCAGAGAGTCGAGACAAAGGTGCCATCTTGGCTGAGCCACCCCAGCACCATGGCCCCCAGAATTCTCCAGCAAAGAAACAGCTGATTCTTGTGAAAGCAGCAATTATAGTCCACCATCAAAAGCAGTTGACATTGGACCATGATGAAGCCCAAGTTGAATAAAATCCACACCTACAATGGCGGCGACTACAAAGGGTGGGATGCAAACCTCAGCCCCTGCAAAGAAAGTGACACGGAGAGACATGGATGAGGCGGCCAGGCATAGGAGCACCACAACACCAAGAAAGAGAGTGGGTGAAACATGGCCCCCCTGGAGTAGCCTACCACTGGCACAGAACACCACAGTATTGAGGACCTGGATGAACACAGCATGGCCCCCTGGAGCAGCTCAGCAATGAAAATGCGGGGCCACATCTACACTGCAACTCCCGGAGACCAACAGCAAAGAGACAGCAGATCCTTGTGAAACCAGCAAGTATAGACCACCATTGAAACTGACCAACTCCGGAACATGATGAAGCCCAAGTCAATCCAGACCTGCACAAAGTACGACGATGGTTTCAAGGGGTGGGTCATGAGCCTCTGCCCCTGCAACAAGTGCTATGAGGAGAGACAAAGAAGAATTGGCTATACACAGGAGCAGCCCAACTCTGAGAACAGGAGCTAGTAAGCCACGGCCCCCCGTGAGCAGCCCAACACCATCCTGGAACACCCCAGAACTGAGGACATATGTAGATGAGACATGGCCTCCTCCTCAGTGGCCCAGCACAGAGAACACGGGCGGGTCAGACCCTGGCCCCCCTCCAGAGACCCCCTCTCACACTGGGGACGTGGTGCAGGCAAACCTTTGGCCCCGACCCTAGAGACCCCTAGCACTGGGACAAGGGGCAGGTGAACCCCCGGCCCCACCCTCAGAGAACTCCAGCTCTGGAGACATGGGGTGGGCGAGCCATTGTCCCCGCCCCCAGAGAACCCCTCCCCCCAGCACTGGGAACGCAGGGCAGGTGAACTCTTGGCCTTGCTCCCAGAGACCCCTGGCCCTGGGGACACAGGGCAAGTGAGCCTTTGACCCTGCCCCCAGAGAACCCCTCCCCCTGGAGCTGGGGACATGGGGAAGGTGAGCCCTTGGCCCTGCCCCCAGAGATCCCCTCCCCCCAGTGCTGGGGATGCAGGAGGGGTGATCCTCAGCCCCACCCCTGGAGAACCCCTCTTCCCAGTGCTGGGGACACAGGGCGGGTGAGCCCCTGGCCCTGCCCCCAGAGAACCCCTCCCCTCGGCTCTGAGAATGCAGGGCGGGTGAGCCCTTGGCCCTGCTCCCAGAGAATCCCTCCCCCTGAAACTGGGAACACGGGGAGGGTGAGCCCTTGGCCCCGCCCCTTGAAGACCCCCCAGCGCTGGAGACATGGGGTTGGTGAGCCCTTGGCTTCACCCCTGGAGAACCTCAGCACTGGGGATATGGGGCAGAGCCCTCAGCCCTGCCCCCAGAGAACCCCTCCTCCCGATGCTGTCAATGCGGGGAGGGTGAGCCCTTGACCCCAAACCCAGAGAACCCCTCCTCCCAGCGCTGGGGATGCAGGGTGGGTGAGCCCTTGGCCCTGCCCCCAGAAAACCCCTCCCCCTGGCACTCAGGACATGGGGCAGGTAAGCCTTGGCCCTGTCCCAGGAGACATTCTGTCCTGGCGCTGGGGATGCGGGGCGGGTGAGTCTTCAGCCCCCACCCCCAGGGAACCCCTCACCCTGGCACTGGGGACACGGGGCGGGCAAGCCCTTGGCCCCGCTCCCAGAGAACCCCTCCCCCAGCACTGGAGGTGCGGGGTGGGTGAGCCCTCGGCCCCGCCCCTGGAGAACTGCTTCCCCCGGCACTGGGGACGTGGAGCGGGTGAGCCCTTGGCCCTGTACCTGGAGACCACCCCCAGTGTTGGGGATACGGGGTGGGAGAGCCCCGGGCCACCCCCCCAAAGACCCCCGGCGCTAGGGACGCAGGACAGGTGAGCCCTTGGCCCCATCCCTGGAGACTCCTCTCCGGTGCTGGGGATGCAGGGTGGGAGAGCCCTGGGCCCCACCCCCGGAGACTCTCCCACACTGGGGACATGGGGCGGGTGAGCCCTTGGCCCCGCCCCCAGAAACCCCCAGATCTGGGGATGCAGGGCGGGTGAGCCCTTGGCCCCGCCCCCAGAGAGCCCCTCCCCCCTGGCGCTGGACATGCAGGGTGGTTGAGCCCTCGGCCCCACCCCCATAGAACCCCTCATCCCAGCACTGGGGAAGCGGGTTGGGGGAGCTCCCAGCCCCCCCCAGAGACACCACCCCCGGTGCTGGTGCTGGGGATGCGGGGAGGGTGAGCCCTTGGCCCTGCTCCCAGAGAACCCCTTCCCCTGGCACTGGAGACAAGAGGCAGGTGAGCCCTCGGCACTGGGGATGCGGGGTGGGATAGCCCTGGCTCTGCTCCCGAAGACCCCCCAGCGCTGGGGACTCGGGGCGGGTGAGGTCCTGTTCCTGCCCCTGTAGAGCCCCCTTCCAGTGCTGGGGATGCGGGGCGGGTGAGCCCTGGGCCCTGTCCCAGAGAACCCCCAGTGCTGGGGACACAGGGCAGGTGAGTCCTTGGTCCCGCCCCCAGAGAACCCCTCACCCCGGCACTGGGGACATGGGGAGGTGGAGGCCCCAGGCCTGCCCCATAGTACCCCAGTGCTGGGGTCAGGGGAGGATGAGCTACGACCCTGCACAGGAGGGACCACAAACAAAGAGAGAAAACCTCAGATGAGCAAAGAAGGTGGACTAACTGGGGGAGACGGGAGGGAAGGAGAGGGAAACACACTGGAGCACAGGATGGACTTACACAAAGATAAAAGTCAACTACTATGCTGAAAACGGGAAGGAGGGAGAGGTGAGGCGGGGGGGGGAATTGGGGAGGGCTAATTGACCGATGAGTGCATGTATATGTCAACCACCCTGAAATCCTTCAAGATGTATGTTTGCAATGCACTAATAAAGACAAAAAAGTGAGAGGCAGGCAGTTTGTAATTAGGTAATTTTTCAAGGTTGCACAGATAACAGGGCAAAATCAGGATTTGAACCAATTTATCTGTGTTCCTGTGGGTGCATGCTCTTAACCTCTCTGTCATACCTCCCTTTCAACAGTTACATACAGATTGTTTGCTATAACAATTTGTAGTTTGAATTTTCAAATCAAGTTCTCTTATCTAAGAATTTCCAGTTACTTCACGATTTGCTTTAGGCCTTGCCTGTGATTACATACAATTCCCTGAATAGCTAAGAACAAAATGAAATATTGTTCAATGTCCTCAAATAAAACTTTGATGCCACAACCTTATTTATCAAAATACAGTTAACCTGTTTTCAAAAACATCCAATGGGTTAATGTTTATTGCAACTTAATACTTTCAGAGCTACTATTTTCATTACTTTCATGCATTTTTCTGATTATTTTGAACTCTGCTTATAGTCAATAAAATAATAAAATACACATATCTATGTATATAATTACAGAGATGACCTTTATATATGAGAAAAACAGCAGACAACTGGTTGATGAAATGTATCATCAACATATTTTTTCCTTCTGAGGTGTCATGCCTTTGGAGATGGGGACCCTTTGGTGGTCTAAAAGAGGGTATTAAACTGAGATGTAGATGACCACCTCCTTGCTTAGGATAATAGCTCTAAGCTGTCTCAGTTTTCTCTGAACCACTTGCTATGAGAGTATGGTATAGTGAACACTTCCTATTTGTATCCATCAAGGCTACTTCTATCTGGGAATTGACTGCTTTATTCTGTGACTCAGTATCTCCGTCAACATTCTCACTGATATATTCCAAAGCAACTGACCACACACCTTAGAGGAAGGAAGACTTATTTGCTCACAGTTTTTTGGAGATTTAGGGTTCAATCCATGTGAACCTGGTGTCTGTGCACCTCAGGGCATGGCAGCAGGAAGCAGAGAGAGGAAGAGAGGAAGGTGCTATTTTCACATCATATAGTCTAGAAGCAATAGAGAGCCAACAAGCAAGGGGATTCAAAGACACAAGCACAGTCTCTAAGGCCACACACCCAGGGACTCACCTTCTCCAGCCACACCCCACCAGCCCAGGTTTTCACCCAGATAAATCCACTAATGAGATTATAACCTTCATGACTTAACTATATCAACACTGAGCACTTCAGGGGACACTCTGTACCTGGCTATAACATTCCTCCCCTGGCCCCTGAAGAGCTGATGGCCATTTTAGAATGAAAATGTATTTAGTCCATTTCTAAGAGTTCCCAGAGTCTTAATGGTTTCAGCATAGCTCAAAAGTCCCAAACTCCAAAATCTCCTTTGATAATCAAGGTAAATTCTTGGCTGTAAACCCCTGAAAAAGAAAATAAGAAGCAAAATAAAAAGCAAGTTACATGCATTCAATATACAATGGCACAGAATAAACATTTGCATTCCAAAAGGGAGGAACAGGACCACAAAAGGAATGAGACCAAAAGAGTATTGAAATTCAGCAGAGCAAGCATTTACTTCTGTAGCTCCATTTCTGGCATCTGGGGCATATGGTGGTAAGATGTGATCTCCTATGGGCCTCAGCAGCCCCATCCCTGTGGCATGGTTGATTACAATGGACAGCATACGGGCTCTTCCAGCCTGGGTCCACAGCTTGCAGCTTGCAGGCTTTCCTCACGGTTATTCCATGTTTCAGGCATTTCTAAATCTCGGGGAGTTTTCTTGCAACCTTGGCTACACCCTCACAGTTTCACAAACTGCCCCATTTCGGCCTCCTTGCAGGATTCCAACCCTGCCACATGTTGTCTGGATTCTCAGGCCTTCCTTTGAAATCTGGGGTGAAGACTCCATTACCCCTTTTTTTCCAGTAAAGCCAACATTACGTGGCTGCCCAAATTGACCACCAGCAGGAAAGTAGTCACACCTTTCACTAACTGCCACTGGGCCTGTTTCAATACTGTCCACTGGTTCTGTTTCAATCAGAGGCACTGCTGGCGATCCCTTGTTCCCCTGGTTCCACACTTGGGCTCGAACTCCCCAGACCACATTCATTGCTTCATTCCTAATCAAAGCATTCAACCTCATTTCAGCCATCTTACTGTCCTTTACAGCACCTCCTTTCTGGGCCTCAACTTTGCACATGACTTTCTGGCCAAACTGAAAATCTATAAAGTCTCTCTGCTTTCCACTCCTGAAATTCAGTGTACAATTTGCTGAATGTGAACATCAATATCCTAATGCAGTTTGGATACTTTGCTGTTTTGAAATTTCCTCTGCCAGTTTAATCACTCCATCATCTTTAAATTCAGCCTCACACAAAGTTTCAGAACATGGGCAAAATGCTGGTAAGTTGTTTACCAGAATGTTACCCATGTACCCATGTGGCCTCTACTCCATTTGCCTAGGGAGTTCTCTTTGCCCTCCAAAATCTCCTTATCACAGTCTCTACCATCCACCTTTCTAGCCACATTCTGGACCTTCCAATTTCCTTACACAAACCAGTTCCAAAGACTCACAAAACACATGGTAGGACTTAGATATAGCAGTGACCCCATTTCTCCAGTACCAATTTCTGTCTTAGTCAACATTTTCACTGCTATAATCCAAAGCAACTGACAACACCTTTATTTGTTCACAGTTTTTGGAGACTTGGGGTTCAGCCCATGTGAACCCAGTTTGTATATCTCAGGGTATGGTGACAGGAAGCAGAGAGAGGGAGTGAGCAAGGCACTGCTCTCACGTCATGGATGTTGGAAGCAAGACAGAGCCAACAAGCAAGAGGATTCAAAGACACAAGCACAATCCTAAGGCCACACTCCCAGGGACCTGGGAAGATTAAAGTTGTTTCAGGTGATTGCATTAATTGGAAAGAACTCAATCCTGGAGTTCATTTACTTCTCAGATTCCATAACAGACATGATCCTACCAACAAACTCTTTTTCTTGATTTAAGCTGGCCAAATTTGTTTCTTGCCTCATGCAACCAAAATATTTTAATAAATATAGAGCTAGACATTTCTGGATACAGGCATTACAGCTGGCTAAAAATGTTGACATTACAGAGGCCAAGTTTAAAACGTGTGTCTTTGCAGGTGAGTTACATGTGGAAGCAGTTATTTAGACAGCTATTTATTGCCCATTTGAACAGTGGTGTTGGAGCAGTGAAAGAATGGTACTAGGCTTAGCTATTTGGAGCCTAAAGCAAAGGCAGAAAAAAAATCTCTATTTCTGTGCAAAGAAACTGAGAATTTATTCCATTTTCAGTGGAATGAAAAGAGTATGAATTTAAAAGCAGAATAGCACACATCTAAATTCTTTTAATAGGGAACTGGTTAAATGAATTATAGCACATCTATTAAAAAGAGTGGGGTAGATCCATATGTGTTGATATGGAAAAATATTTATGTGAATAAACCAAGTTTGGAACAGTGTGTAGAGCATATCTATATTCCTACAGGCAGTGTGCATATGCATAGAACAAATATTCTGGAAAAACAACCAAGAAACTATAAATGATGGTTATACATTGTCAAAGTAAATGGGTTACAGGAAGAGTGAAAACTGGCATTTTTCCACTTAATATCCTTCTGAATTGATATTTTTAATACCAAGAGTATATCTTACATGTATAATTTAAAAGGTGAAAATAGAATCATTAGGAATCTCTTCTAGATTTACCACTTATTAAGTGTATGCCTCGGGGGATGCTGCTTAACTCTTGTGAACTTCAATTTATTCCAAAGAATATTGATAATCCTAATATTTACTTATAGTACAAAGTTGCTCTTTCAAACTATGAGACCCAATGATGATAATTCTTAGAACCTCCAGACTTGGCTTTGGTAGGGGGATGGCCCATGTACCACCTAAAGTCACAGTCAAAATTCTATTAACATATATTTCCATTTATTTTCCCAAAGAACATCTGGATTTCAAATGGACCTTTAAACTAAGATGTCCCAAATCTGCAAGTTCTGCAAGGACAGAGAGTGTGTGATTCATCTTTGTGTCTAGACCTAGGACACATTTACCCATTGAAGAATAGTTTGAATGCATGAATAAGAAAATGAATGAAAAATCTTAATTGTGAAAATCTTGTTAAGCTATAGTTACTATGAAAATATTATTATATTTTGTATTTCCTAGGAAATTCAGTGTATAGAATTTCCCACCATTGTGAATTTAATTTGATAAATGGAAGCCACACTTCTGAAAGATGTTTCTAAACTCTGCTCTTTGAACTATATCAGGGCCCATGAGTGACTAGTATAAGAATCTAAAAGCTGAATAAATTAAAAAAAATTTTTTAAAAGCTAAATAAATTAGTGTATCTACTAAATAATACTCATCAATATCAAGTCTTAATCTAAACTGATATGCCAATATATTAGTGGGTAATGGGAAATTTTATTTCTGCCCAACACAGTCCTTAGCTGGGACAGACTTCTATAATAAGACACAGATTAACAAGGGAAAAACACAAGTTTATTCACATGTACATTTCATATATGCACAGGAAATAGCTAGGGAATCAGTAATTCTCAAGAGTAGATCTCAAAGAGTTACTCAAATGCCACCATCCATTGAAGCAAAGAAAACAGGGTGTGGAGGAGTACTGGTTATGGGGAACTGGTCAAGAACGGCATCTTAAACAAGGGTGAGGTTTCTTATGCAGATTTAGGTTTGTGCCTTCTCTAATGATAAGAGTTTCTAGTGATTTGTAGTCCTCATTCTCTTCCTGGTGTAAAGAAGGAGATGCCTACACTAAGAATGGAGATTTCCCCCACAATTTTTCCTTACAAAGGTTAACTGCTACTCTTTTTTACGAGCTTCTCCTATGTGTGCTGATGGCAAAAGTAACTAGTCCAAAATATTCCTTATATATATTTTGAAGAGGCTTATCATTATCTGCCCAACATAGTTCTTAGCTGGGACATACTTCAGTAATAAAACACAGATTAACACAGGAAAAACACCCACAAGTTGTATGTGGTTCATTACTCTTTCCCACTTAAGATACATCAAGCCAGATTTGAATAGAATGAAAAGAATTGGACTAGAATTTAGAAGGTGTCAATAGCCTTATGATTAAATGTGCTAATATTTTATTTTAGTTAATTCACTTTATTTTCCTCATTCTCCATTTCTTCATCTAATACTGTTGTATTAGACAGTATCTAAAATTGTTTTTTCTTTCCTGCATCACTCTTTGAAACATATTATAGTCTCTAGACTTCACGTATCTATTACAGTAAGCCTGGAAGATAAACAGGAAAATTGTTATCTAGGTTGTATAAATGATAAAAAATAGGCTACAAGATGGGCTGTATGATTTCCAAGTCATACAAAAATGGGCTGTATGATTTTCAAGTCATACATCTAGTGTTCTTATCTAGTGTTCTTGTCTATTGCCTATTCCTCCCAAGGTTAGCTGAGTTAGGAATTCAATCTCCAGGGGATTTAGGTATTGGCTAACAGGATATAATAAGGAGCTTATTTACTAAAATAAAGATAAATAAAATCTGGAATCTTAAATTCTTCATTTACCAAATGAGTCATCTTTACCTTAGTTATTAGCCATCTAAGCTTCAGTTTTCATAAAAAGAAAAGAGAAAATATAAGCCTCCCAGCTTTATTGTAGGATTAAATGATATAATGTATGTAAAATACCTCCTCCTTTAGATTAATGAGTGCTCATCCAATTCCTTTTTATCCAGGGTTAACTGACTGCTCATTGTCTCCTGGGTACAAATAAGTTTCCCCAGTTAAGAAAAGACTTTTGAGGATAAAAGTTAGATTATACATATATGAATGAAAGTGTAATGGGAGAAGAGCTATCTCCAGAAGAGGGCTTCCAGAGGAGCGGAGGGTGACTCAACTCAGGACCAGTGGAGTTCTTGACATACATGATGGAAAAGGATTTTAGCATGTCAGTGGGGTAACAGAGGCTTATCTAGGAAATCAAGAAATATATATTTAAGGGAAAATGTGGGCCATCTCCAGAGAAAGAGAGAGCAAGCCAGGCGTGGTGGCGCATGCTTGTAATCCCAGTACTTGGGAGGCTGAGACCGGAGGATCTGGGTTCGCGGCCAACCTCAGCTACTTAGTGAGGCCCTCCGCAACTTAGTGAGACCCTGTTTCAAAATAAAGAAAAAGAAATAGGGCTGGGGGTGTACCCCAGAGGTAGAATGCCCCTGGGTTCAATCCCTGGTACCGCCCAACAAAGAGAGAGAGAGAGAGAGAGAGAGAGAGAGAGAGAGAGAGAAATGTTTGGGAGGTTCTGAGTTCTTTTAAAGGGAACTAGTATCTTCCAGATATTGGACTTGGTCTCCATTTTCTGATCAATAGATAAGCTGGGAAGTCCCTTAAAAACAGTTCTTCAAAATATCATATCTCTCTTGTTTAAGCTATTTACAAGGCAGGTTAATTAACAGTGCACAAGGTGATTATCATAGGTGAGTATATTAGTCAGCATTCTCACAGCTATAATCTAAAGAACTGACCAGGTAACTTAGAGGAAGGAAGATTTATTTGCTTACAGTTTTGGGTTTAGTCTATATGAGACCAGGTACCATGGATCTCAGGGCATGGTGGCAGCAGGAAGTGGAAAACTGGAAGGTGCAAGACTTTGCTCCTCACATCATGGAGGATGGAAGCAAGAGAGAGAGCTGGACAGAAGGAGGAACCATATATAATCCCCAAGGCCACAGCCCTGGGGACCCACCCACCTTCTCTAGCCACACCCTACCAGCTCAGGCCACCACCCAAATAAATTTTTCCACTACTGAGGTTATAACCAAGCCCCACTTCCAACATTGCCACCCCATTTACATGAGGGCGGGGGGACACCCCAAATCCAAGCCATCACAATAAGTGAGTGTTTGGTTAACTTTAAGATTTACAGATGTCCCAGGAAATTGAGAGTGATAGGCTTGGGAGAGAGATTGGCTTAGGAAGGGCAGGCCTGGAAAAGTTTGTAAAAATAAAATTAAAATTTTATTTCCTTTTCTTTTCTTTATGTCCCTTTTCCACCTATTTTTTCCCTATCCTACTTCAAAATGTCCTGACATCAAGAAATAGCATGAAACAATGAAAGCCTCTTTGAGGGGTCATCACAGTATCAAATCCAGCCTTAGCGCAGAGTGTGTAAAGAAGAGTGCGCAATATCTGGGGATTTGGGGCTGAACCATACATTTGAATGACACAATAACAACAAGCAAATATAAAAGGTAATGAACGTTATGGCCCTTTCAATCTGAGAACTTTTATCCATAAAAAAAATCCATAGGTACTTTACCTTTCTCTCTACCTACACTGAAATACCTACTGACACTGTTTTTTTCAATATTTATTTTGATATGCTCTAACGAAGGTGCTGCTGCTGATATACCAGTGAGGTGTGGTGTTGACACTGGACGCAGGCCAGTTCTGGTGAGAGCAAGCATCCCTGGAGAAAGGTGTGTTCTCTCTGCCACCAGGAATTGGAAAGCTGACTCCACAGAGTTCAGAGAAAAGATGGGCATAAAAGGCAGAGATTCTTTGGACAAGGACTTTGAAAGGAGACTGCAAGTTAGTAACAAGGAAAAACATATACATATGAAATTCTTAGTTTAACAAGGTCATCCATGGGGGAAAAAAGCATGTTGTCTTTTATCCTCTATTATATGATTTCCCCAAAGTCCTTTGTGATCTCTTCTATTCTTCCTCGGAGTGATGGGAGATGGAAGGGGTTAGAATCAACGTCAAGGGAACCACTCTCCCAAGTGGAACTTACTATTATCCAGATTGGTGAGGCCGGAGTGCTGACACTTATAGGAAGGACTGGCACTATGCTCAGGGGTGTGCAAGTTCTTTCATTGACATTAGATAAAATCAGCTCCAATTCTTGCTTTGCCTCTAAACTTTCTGGCTGTATGGACCAATAACACCAATAACTTCCATTTGTGCCCCTAAGGGCTTATAGAGACTTTCCAATGAGGCGCATAGTGATGGATGGATTAAGGGAGATAATTTATAAACCCCAAATACCATTCATTTACTCCTTCTTCAAACTAAGGTGTCTGAGAACTTTCCTGTGCTCGTGGTAGCATCCAGATCCTCTTATTCCCAGCCCCCTTACAGAATTATTACTTTTCCTGTGTTCCAAAGGAAAGCATACCTTCCATCCGTCTTGAGTCATATTGTGGTATATTATCCTGGAGTATAAAATTCTCCAGGATATGAAATAAGGGACATTATGGAATATATGTGTCTGACAAGCCTCCTTCACATTAGAGGTTCTTATCTTCCTTTGTCTTAAATATATTTTTACTAAGGATAAAGCCTGTGCTTTAGAGGTGGTTATTTGAGCCCTTGTTGAAATATTCTGAATTCAGAGTATTTGTAGAGTTCTATACTACAATTGCAAAAATGTTAACCTTTGTTTAAAGACTTCCCTCTTCCATACCAGACATACTGTCAAAGAATGCATCATGGCCGGGTGTGGTGGCGCACGCTTGTAATCCCAGTACTTTGGGAGGCGGAGACCGGAGGATCCAGGTTCGCGGCCAGCCTCAGCTCTCTCTCTATCTCTCTCTCTATCTCTCTCTCCCTGTCTCTCTCTCTCTCTCTCCTTAGTGAGGCCCTCCGCAACTTCGTGAGACCTGGTTTCAAAATAAAGTATAAAAAATATGGCCAGGGGTGTAGTTCGGAGGTAGAACGCCTCTGGGTTCAATCCCTGGTACCGCAAAAAAAAAAAAAAAAAAAAAAAAAAAAAAGAATGCATCATCCTGAGAGAGACATCTGTGACAACAAAGCAAATATACCAATAAAAAATATTGAAGCCACCAATGCCTCATCTCATGGTAAGGCTCTTTGCTTCCTCTACCTATCTACCCATTCGTTCATCTATCTACCCACCCATCCAATGATTCATCCATCCATGTATGTATGCATGCACTCAACGTTTCTTATACAAATCCATCCATTTATCTATCTATCATTTCTTCTATTCACCTACCTAGATATCTACCCAAGGACTAGAATAGTCAAGATTCCTAAAAAATCATGCTGAGAAATTCCATTCTCTTCTCTTCCTTTTACCCATTCTTAATAAAAAAAAGAGTGTGGTGAATATTCGCAATCACTTCCTGTCTCAGTCTGTACCTCAGTTACATATTTTACACGCTTTTAAGGAAGAGATAAAAATTTTCATGACTATTTCTTATAAACCAATACTATCAAGTAAAAGATATATTGAGATTATATATTGATTAGTTGGTATTTTATTGCTTCTAAACCATTTATTCAGACTTAAACATTTTCACTGAATTTTTTTCATAAATTGCTCCTATCAATTTTTTATCTGCTTATTTATCCCTATTGAATATTTATTAGATTTTTTATTTTGAACAAGAATGTATTATGGGTTCTCCTATAAATAATTCTCTTAACAAAAAATTAATACTATCTTATAAGCCTCACATTTTGTAGTGGCCCAATGCCCCCTTCTTTTTGTTATTAATGTACAGAACCCTGAGTGTTTCTAGCAATAAATTATACTCATCCTCGTATCCATTAAATAATTGGAGTAGGAAAATCCCCTTGCATTTATCAAGAGATACAGTGACAAAACAAAATCCTCATTAGCTTTTATATTTATTTATAAAAATATTTCATATTTTGTCATCGATTTTGTATAATCATTGTAAAATAATAATGTCTGCAATAAGAATTATATTATTAGCTAAGCATAGAGTCACATGTCTGTAATATCAGTACTTGAGAGGTTGAGATAGAAGGACTGCAGGTTCAAGGACAGCCTCAGCACCCTCATGAGACTCTCAGCAACCTAGTGAGACCCTAGGTTAATAAAATTAAAAATAAAAATATAATATAGGGCCAGAAGTGTATCTTGGAGACAGAATGTCCTGGGTTCAATCCCCAGTACTACACACAGACAGAAAAAAAGAATTATATCTTTGATAAGCATTTCAAATTGTGATATTTTTATATATCAAATTAAAACATACAAGAGGATTCAGAGCATTTCAAAATTCTTTTAGAAGGTATGACAGAAAAATATTTTAAAATCATAATTCTAGTACATGTATATAATTCAGAGTAATTAGATAAATAGTAAAATGCATAATATTTAGCTTTACTCTATCAAGACAGTATTAGTTTATTAAGACTAGCGCTGGTAGGATATATACTTTGAGTTGGTATTGTTTTTCTAGAAATAGAGATGGATTTGAACAGAGTGATTTGTGTTCTCAGTCCTCTGGGGACCAGTGACCTCTACATATTCATATATTTGACAAATGCCAAGGGTAGTCAATTGTTCAGCAATAAGGAAAATCTTACATGGTTACGTAAGCATGCTGCCCTAGAACTTGGCCTCCTATTGCACAGAGAGGCTTATTTCTAAGAGAAATGTGCCCACGGGGTCTTTCCTGGACAATTCATCATATATTATTATGCAAAGTAAAAGCTGGCAATAAAAAGCTTGGTTACAAAAAAATGGAAAGAAAAATAAAGAATTGGATTAATTTCAACTTTTTTATTTAACTTATATTCTGTTATATCCAAGTATCTGTTTGGAAAATATGAAATGCCAACATTTCATATAATGATGTCATTGTTATAAAAATCATCTTTAAATTCTTTCTTTTCAGTTTTAGTTTAGTTAATTCTACAGTCAGCCAATTTGAGGCACTTGAATCGGATCCCAAACAAAAAGAAACAGGTCCATAATCTTAATAAATTGAGTATTTAGTTTTGTTTTGTGCCATATTTGAAAGTCTAAAAACGATAAATTTTCTGAAAATTGTATTTTCTCCTAAGATTAAACCTTCACATCAAAAAACATTACAAATTTTCATAAATATTAAGAAGTCAATCAATCAATCTTGGATCAGTAAATTGACTTCTGGTGAGTTTCTACTCCAGTTTCGAAACCAGAATGTGGTTTCAAAAACTGTTGGGTTGTCTAAACTTCCCCACTATCATCTGAAGGAAAACTCTTATCAGGAACCAACAGACGGGGCTACAGAAACATTTGTAATTTTATTGTATAGTATGCCTCATTTTGTAAGATTAGGAAGTGATGAAAAAGATGTTTTCTGTAATCTGAATTCATTTTGATGTCATCTAAATTCACATTAATCTAGGCAGTTAATTCATTTTAATCTCATCTAATTGTGAGGGGAAAGTAGTAAACAGAGAGAAGAATAAACCCTAAGAAAAGGGATATCCTGTTCTGGACAGAAGCATAAAGTCAGAGACGTTCTCTAGGATTATTCCTTTCCTACCTGGAACTTCCGTGTCATGAATGAAGAACTCTACACTGTGCTTATGTCTGAAAGTCGGAGAGTAACTGGAGCTGAAGAACCAAGAGAGAACAAGAGAAATGGAAACCTATGGAGTCACACAAAGTAGAGAGATACAACTCTTTAGTTTAATAATGAATTTTGGGCTTGTGACGATGAGTCAGAGCAGTCAGAAAGAACTGGACAATTCATTCAATTATTTTCTGAATGAAAACTTGACTGCACACACCTGTGGGTTATTGGATTAAGCTCTATGTATAAAATGAAGATAGTCCCTGTCTTTGAGTTTATAATACCGTGCCAGACACAGACTGCTTTAATTTAGATTTTAAGTGTCACCCAAAGATCCATGTTAAAGGCTTGGTCCCCAGAGCAGCGCTATTGGGAGGTGGTGGAACTTTTGTAAGGTGGGTCCTAGTGGGAGGTCTTAGGCCACTGGGGGCATGCCCTTGAAAGGGGTTTGGGACTCCAGCATCTTCCTCTAACTTTTTGCTTCCTAGATATGTAGTTGAGTCATGCGCCCCTGCAATGGCATGTGCCTCATTATAGGCCCCAAAGCAACTAGGCGGTGGACTACAGCCTACAAAACTGAGTTATTTTATTGCTTATTATCTTAGATATCTGTTACAGTGATGAAAATCTGCCTAAAATAGACAAGAACACAAGCACAACATAGGGACCTAAAGGACACGATTAGAATATGGTAAGATCACAAAGGACCAACACCTTCCCAATTTTGAGACAACCATGGGAAGTTCCCAAAGAAGTTACGGTGTCCTGATTGGGTTCAGAAAGCTGAGTGGAATTTATTTATTAAAAGGAGTGGGAGACTGGTTTAATAATTTCATCCACTGTCACTATCCTGTGCTTTGCATGAGTAGCTGATGGGCTCGTTTGCTTTCATTTAATTGATATTTGAGATTGTGTGTGCTAGTTGACTGAGCCCCAGATAAATTATTTTCTTGTTATATTATGGTACATACCAATAAAATTTTGACCAACATTGAAAAAAAAGTGGGTGAGAGGGAGGAACAGGGAATTGGGAATTATAAGAGGAGTAACCAGCCTACTCATTCACAGAAGGAAGAGATAATTTTGCAGGTGAATTGACTGCCACAGCAATCTATTCCTTAGAGCAACGGGATGCCAGAGGTGTATGGAGTAGAAGAAGAACGTGTATCATCCAAGATTTTTTTCAAAATATTACCTTTGCACTGAATACATGGGGAATGATTGAAGGGCACAAAGATGTTAGGAGACTGTGGAATTATTTCTTTTGTTTCTATTTCCTGAAATTTAAGTACCACAATCTGGGATTTCTCACACGTGAAGAGAGCTTTCAATGATCTATTTAAAAACACAATCCTCTGCCTATGGGGAACTGCCTTTAATGACTCTGTTTAACATAAGCCTTAGTCAGCTTTACAAACAAAACACTATAAACTAGGTGGTGTAAACAATGGAAATTTATTCCCTCACAGTTCTCAAAGTCAAAGAACAAGGTGCCACTATGGATTGTTTCTGGTAAGGGCTCTCTTCTTGACTGGTAGATGGCGGGCTGTCTTTCGGATATGTCCTCACATGGGGGAGAGAGAAAAATAAAGAGAGAAAGAGAGAGACAGAGAATGAATATGAATAAGAGAGCACAAGACCCCTGTTTTCTCTTCTTATAAAGGCACTAACCAATCCCATCATGGGGCCCCATCTGTATGACCTCGTCTAAACTTAATTATCTTCCAAAAACCATCTCCAAATACCATCACACTGAAGGTTAGGGTTTCAATATATGAATTTGGAAGGGGACACAATTTAGTCCATGGCATTTCAATTGAGGTATTAGTTATATAACTAGTTCCCAAACAAGTAATCCCTTTTGGGGGATATTCACAAGTAATCTAGAGCTTGCAACTATGTCACTTAGTAAATAAAGAGACCATTGTCTTATTATGCATTGTTGTTAAGTATTTAGGTGCTAGGAGATAGTTTCACCCAGTGGTCACTTAGTTCTTTCTTGGGGTGACAGAGTGTTGAATAACAGTGTGCATAATAATAAATTCTTCTGCAATTTACAACATGTTGATCCTGAATACAGATAAGTATAAGGCACTATGGAAACACACACACACACAAGGAAACCAAAGCTAGGACTTGAGATCTAAAGGAAAACTGAGAGTCTGGCAATAGAAAGGTAAAACAGGAAAGGATACAAAGCAAAAGGAAAGAAGAGGCAGATGGGGCTGCTTCAGATAGAGCCTGAGGAGGAGGAGGCAGAGGGTGAGGAGAGTTGAAGGAGCTAGCATGCAGCTTTCAATATACTGCGAGTGGCGCAACGGGAAGGTGAAGAGGACCAGAAGACCATCAAGGGGCTGGGACGGCACTCATTTTATTGTGCGTTCATTCTCCACCCCAAGGCAACTTACTCCTCCTTGACACTATGTCTTTTCCATTTTGTTCAAAAACAACTACCTGTCAATTGGTAGTCTTTGAATACTAACTAGGAAGAAGAGATGCATCATCTGTTTAATCAATAAATATTTCCTGAGCATCTCCTTATCAAGGACTATTTACTATTATGTCACATTCTTTGAGCCCTTATTTTCTCATCAGTGAAAGGGGATAGAGATGTTCATCTTACAACTATTTCCTATTCTTCAGATGCTATGGGGGAGGAAAAGAGAACTCACAGAGCCACAGTTAGTTAAGCATCACTGGATACATTCTCCTTTAGTCATAATGATTGAGGATGAATGTTCTTCCCCTCTTGCCGCATGAAAAATAAAAATTCTGCATGAAGTTTATATTGGACTATTTTCTTTTGCACTAGAGAAGCTTGAGCTTGGTTGAGTAGATAGTAACGCCAAATAAATTGCCTTGGGAATTAAGTGTGTTGTGTCACTGTCCTAGCATGAATACAGGTAAATAATATCTATAGGTAAATGGCAAGTCTGGATAGTTGCTCTCTGAGGCATAGCCCTTGAAAATTCCAAAAACGATCTATCTTAGGAATAGATGCTTCTTTTCAAAGGAAAATGTATATCTCTACCAAGTAATTAGAGGATATATGAGCATATTTTACAAACACACACACACACACACACACACACACACACACACACACACTTATCTTCACTACTTTTCATTTCTGAAAGAGAGGAATTCTCAAAGGACCATTTTCTGAAACACTAAAATTCTCAAAAAGGTTCCCGGAACAGCACATTACTATAACTTGACACCATGTTTTAGATATTACCCAATAAATGTTTGCAAGGCAGCCATAAACCTTGTTTCTAATAGCAGGCTTCATGCTGTGCTACCAAAGTGCAGAGGAAATGACTTAGCGGAAAGCTCATATACAGTACGCAAAGGCAGCATCAAAGACCTTCCGAGGCCAGTTCATTACAGTGCCTCTGACGAGGTTCAGAGTTGGCCCCGATTCCATTCTCGTTACAGGTCACTTGCTCCAATTCTTTCTAATAACCTCTAAATATGGAAGCACTCAGCAAGGCCCCTTTCGAGGTAGTCAGAGGTGTTTGGTCCTCTGGGTCAAGGAACTGAAAGTTGGAATGCCTTGCAAGTCTACTTATAATAAAACAGTGTCCATTCATCCCATTTTTCCTGGTAGTCCTATGGTTGCTGACACTGGCCAGCTCTGTAGGTGTCCTCAGGCTCAGATGACAACCACAGCACAATAAGCTTGAGATTGCAGAACCCCCTTTTCTTAAAAGGCTGTAGAAGTACTAAGACATCAGGCAGAGATCCACCTTTGAAAAGGGGGAAATAAATTGTTGTTATTACTCAAACTATTTTCTTTGCATAGGAGCTCTTAACCAATTTTAATTTGCTAAAAGATAAAGTGACAGTTTGTCACCTGTTCATGAAAGGGGAGCTTTGAAACTGACACCAAAAGTCCACTCATCAGGCTTGCTACAAATGCTTAGAAAAACATTCTGCATAAGACTGTGGTTTGTGTATCTATCCACTGAAGTCAAGGAACTCCACTGCCTTACCTTCTTCTGGGTGGACTATGTGTCACAAATAAGGTTAAAAGGCTTAGCCCCTAAACACAGACGTATGACTTTGTTTTACAACAATGCTCTGCTTACTTTATAGGTACTGAAAGTTTCTTTTCTCTCAGAGATTGTATTTTCTAAAATTTAGCTGAAATAACCTTTCTTGTATTTTTCGGATTTGCAAAATAGAAGAAAAAGGGGAGGAAGAGAAGGACAATGACAAGGAGGAGAAAGAGGAGAAGGAGGGGGAAGAAAACTAAAATCAATTTTTGTTTGTTTGCATACACTAAAACCCTATGCTAAACCTAGATTTTAAAATTATTTTAAAGATTATATCTTATTTGTATGTAGCAATTGGTACAATCAGAGAGATGCAAATCAAACTATCCTGAGACTTCATCTAACCCAAATTAGAATGGCACTTGTTAAAAACACAAACAATAATAAATGCTGGCGAGGATGTGGAGAAGTAGGAACTCTGATACATTGTTAGTGGGATTGCAAATTAGTGCAACCACTTTGGAAAACAGTGCGGAGGATCCTCAGAAGACTGGGAATAAATTTACCATATGATCCAGCTATACCACTCCTGGGTATCTACCTTAAATAAATGAAACCAGACTACCATAGTAATGCATGCATATCTATGTTTATAGCTGCACAATTCATAATAGCCAAACTATGGAACCAGCCAAGATGTTTATCAAGAGATGAATGGATTAAAAAATTATGAGATATATACACAATGGAATTCTACTCAGCCATAAAGAAGAACAAAATTACATCATTTGCAGGGAAATGGATGAAACTGGAGAATATTATGCTAAGTGAGATTAGTCAGTCACAAAAAGTGAAGGGTCAGATGTTCTCCTTCATATGCAGAAGCTAGGGAGAAATGGGGATATAAGAAGGACTCCAGACAAAGCAGGAAAACACCTTAGTGGAGTGAATGAGGGGACCTGAGGGAGATGGGAGGGGGGAGGAAGACGTGAAGAGGGAAACACCTGAATGGACATGATGGACATACACAAACTTATCAAAGCCAGTCACTGTGCTAAGCACAGGAAGGTGGGGAGGGAGAGAGAGTGTGGTGGAAACTGGGGGAGGGCTCAATGAGTGCTGTGTGCATGTTTGGCTCTATCACCCTGAACTGTATCAAGATGTATGATTACAATGCACCAATACAAAAGAACATAGCAAGTGTATAAGTCTGTATGCTAAATAAATTAAAAAACATATTTACTATTATGTAACCTTCTTTGAGCCCTATTTTCTTGTTAGTGAAAGGGGACAGTGACGTTCATCTTACAAGGTGAATCTGTGGGGTGTGTATGTTAACTGCAAGTAATACAAAATGTTAATAATCTCAACTGAAAGAGGTGCCTCAAATATAATTGAATCTGACACAGACAGCTGTGGGTGTGAATTCTGCGGCATGATGGCTGATGTCTCTACAATTGTTTTGATTTTACATTAATAATGTTGTCTCACTGTAATGGAACTGGATATCACACCCATCCAAGGCAACCCAAAGGTAAAGGGAGGAAATATATATGCCTATTCCCTTTTCTTAGCAAATCAAAGCCTTTCCCAGAATGCTTAGCGATTTCTGCTAATGTCTTCTCACCAGAATTGTTTTATGCGGCCACCTCTGCCCAAAAGGGAAACCGGAGAATCAAGAAAATAGCTTGATCTTTATGATGGCTCAGAGAAACAGTGATTCCTTGTCTGGATTTGGGCACATTTTTCTCTTCAAACAAATTTGGGGTTCTGTCAGCAAGGAAAGAGTGGGTTAGAACATGGCTATTGAGTAAGCAACTAAATAGCAACTACTATAAAGGGTTACAATAAAATTATAGACCATATATGGGAAATGTCAACATTAATTGGAACACAGTAAGTACTAAAGAAATAGACGTGGTGTACACAGCAGCAATGAAGGTAAAGTAGCAGTCAATACTAAATACACTTAAACGAGTTTGTAGATATGAGTTTCAGTGTAACTATGTGCATGAAAGATGTGTTTTATTTTTACGTGAAAAATATTATTTAGATAACAATACTACAGAAAGCGATGGACACTTTCACTTTTTGAGCTGAGTTCATTAATTTAATGAAAAGAACTGAATGAATATATGTAATATATGTATGTAGTCAATACGGGCTGCTAAACAACATACATTGTTGGAGGGACTTAAACAACACACATTTATTTCTCAGAGTTGGGTCGCTGGGAAGTCCAAGATCAGGCTCTGACAGGTTCTATGTCTGGCAAGGACCCTCTTCAGGTTATAGATGGCCAGCTTCTTGCTATGTCCTGAAGTGGCAGAAAGAAGATTGAAAAGCTCTCTGGGGTATATTTTACAAGGACATTCATCACATTCATAAAGGCTTCGGCCTAAATGGCCTAATTTCCTCCCCAAGTCCCCACCTCCTAATACTACCACACAGGGTTATAGGATTTCAACATGTGAATTGAGGGCCAGGAGCACAAAAGTTCAGTCCATCATCTTACATCCAGTCTTTATATCTACTGGTCTGGAGCAGGGGACTTCTTAAGCAAATGGAATCCTATTGTCATTCCCACATAACCATGGATATGTTATCTTAGTGGATACTAAATAGAAATGGGCATACTGACTTTTGGGAGAATGGAAGAGGTTTCTGTTCAAGCTATTTTTCTTTAATGTTAAGAGTAATGCAATAGGTTATATTGACTAGTGTATTTTAGACAAGAAGGCCACACCCAACTCCAAGACCTAGATTACCTAGATTACCTAGACGAGAAAGAAGAAATCTGGGGTTGGTGCTAGAAACCTCTTAAAACTTTGGAATCTGGTAGTGGGTATGCCTCAAAGAAGTGGCCATGCATGTGAGTTGAAAGCACTGTTCGCTAAGAGCTTGTGTTGAGGCACATGCCACATACTGTTGGAGAAGAAAAGTCTTCCTTTGAAGACTGGATCCTGTTTTCACAATAAAGAAAAGGGTAACTAGCAAGCCATGGGAGTGTTTTATAGATATATGATGAGCAGTGTAAGCAAGCAGTCCTATAGGTGTTTAGAGGGGAAAAAATAACTTTCCAAGAGGGTGTGCTCACAGGGTTCATGGAGAAGACAGCTTGAGATGGAATACAAATGGTAGTTAAGACTTTTCAGAAGTGAGAAACAGAAAATAATCCTCCAGTTGGAAGGAAATGTGTGAACAAGTAAATGGTTATGAAAAAGAGTCTGGCATGTGTGCCAAACAGTGGCTGTATCAGGAGAATTTTGTTAGGGAGTAATGAGAAATGCTTGGAAAAGGTGGGTTGGCTCTAGGAAGTGAATTCTCTACTGATGATTTTTGATTTTTGTCCTTTTGGCAATAGAAGTCTTTGAAGAGCTTAAATCCCAATGTGAAATGATGAGACAATGCTTAATGTGCTGGTACGATACAGGATAGAGCAGATTAGAAAAATAATTTAAGACACAGAAATAACTTGGAATGAAGTATCTTTTAATACTTCAAATATGGGAAATAAAGGCCTGAACTTGATGGTGGCAATGAGAATCTAAAGGAAGGAAATGCTATAAACAATAATACAAAGAAAGCTTTTTTTAAATCTTAAGAAGAGAGATGTGAAATATGACACTGAGATTTTGAAAGTGGGTAACTGGAAAAGGAGTGAACTGAACTTTATCAGTTAAAGTAGACTAACTTCCCTGCTAGTTGAACACATACACAGAATGGCATTTACTCCTTGCTGTGTGGTTCTGCTTAGTGGGTTGGTTTTCTTCAAGGTGGCTCTTGAAGGACTTCAGCTCCTCAACAGTATGCCTCCTCTGTGAAATCTGGCTTCTTTTTCCAGCTAGCAGAAAGGAAAATAGCATGTAGACTGAGCAGAAGTGATTTCTACAAGCCAGACCTGAAATAGCAGACACCATTTCTGCCCTCATATTGTTGACCAGAACTCAGGCACACATCAGACCCAACAGCAAGGGGGTGTGGGACAGACAGACTGCCTCTGTTTTCATCAACACCGGCAGCCTCTCCCACATTCACTATATGAGAGAAATCTTTCTGTTTATAAATCATTTTTGCATAAAATAATGCTGTAATTACATCATTTTTCTTTATAAGCTTTTCTTTTTTTTCTTTATAAGCTTTTCTGATATGAAAATTTTCCCCTACAAAATTTTAACTGGCCAATGTATGTCTACTGCTTATTTTTCAAGAAGATATCTATTGCATTAAATGAGGTAAGCCCACCTAATTTCTCAGTAACTCTTTATAAGGTTAAGAGTAATAAATAAAGAAAATAATCATGTGGGGAAAAATTCCATCAAGAACAATACAGTTATTTACATTTTCTGCTAACTGCCTTTCTAGCCGGCAAATATTAAGTCTAACTGTGAAACTTGACATTCAAGGATCAAGACACGGTGATTCCAATTTATTTTTCTGGCCTTTGCTTCCTCTACTCCCTATCACATACATCTTCACTGGAAAATAGGCAGTATTATTATTGTGTTCCTAGAAAACCCTAGAGACAAAGAAAATTAAATAACTAAGTTAAACAATGTTTCCTATGTGCTAGTTATTAAAGAAGACCTTGTTAATTTTAGGAAATGAATGGGATTCTTTCTTGTGATTCTGCATGCAACGCACGTGCTTATGTGGATGCTATGCTTTTTATCTAAAATGTCTCCCAAAGCTCATGTGTTGAAGCCATGCCCATAGGACACTATCAATGGATTGGTCCACTGACAGTTGAATGGACTACTATACTCAGGTGGGGCATGATTGGAGGAAGTACATCACTGGGAGTGCGCCACTGGGGACTATTACTTGGGTTCCCACCCCCTCCACACACACACCCTACCCCCTGGTTCCTAGCTGCCATGAGGTGAGCAGCTTTCCTCTGCCACACTCACCTCCAACCCAAAGCAGGAGCCAGCAACCATGAGCCAAAATGAACTCTTCCTCCTCTTAGCTGTTTTCCTCTGGTATTTGTCAGAGTGATGAAAAGCTGACTAACACAGTGGACTAAGGGCTTCAGTGGCATCTTTTTACAAGTTACATCGAATTTGTGGCTTTTGCTTGGTTTGATATTGAGGAATCTCTTGCCTTTTACAATTAGGATTATTCAGCTATAGGGGAGATGTGGATGGTAGAGAGTCTGGATCTAAAAGAAAAAGTTGGAGGGAGTGAGAGAAGATTCAGGGTGAGATTTAGAAGAATATTACAGATGGATGGGTTTGAAAGCAGTATTGTGTATAGGGGTAGGGCCATGTATTCTAGAACCAACCTATTTTATTTAATGGTTTTTGGTTTAATCTTGGCACTGCTACCCCATACCCTAACTCCATGACTATAAGTAATAAGTACCCCACTTACCAACATTTCTATATTTTTAAATAGTGCAAACAATAGTGTATCCCTCATATGGTCATAATCAAGACTACAGGGTTACTACAACTTAAATGCATGGCATGAGACCTGTCACCTAGCAAAAGCTCCATCGACGTGTGCATGGCTGCTATCATTGCTTGGAAGGCATGCAAAAAGGGTGTCTTAAAATGCCTTTAAAATGACTATGAAGAATCCATATCCTCTCTCAAATTCATACATGACTTCCACTAATTGGAGTGTCCGTCCCAAAGAATGCTGTTACTTATCACTCATATGGTGATACGAAATGAGAAAGTGTCCTTTGGGAGCCTGTCCAATGTTACTGAGACAAGCAAGATGCACAATAAAGACAGGCCCAAATGAAGTCTCCACGCTCAAGAATTAACATTAAGTACCACTATAGAGATAAATGCATTTTTGTGGCTTGCATCGGGAGCTCTCTGGTATGACGAGTTGGCTCATTACATTTCTTTTTCTAAAGGAATCTCATAAGACATTATCCAGAGAACTTTTCAATCCAGTCTATTTGTGATTACATCTTTGTTTTCAAAGAAACTATTTTTGGAATTGTTGGTTTAGAGTTCCAGCTTTGGCTGTTGTCAAAATTAACTACACAGAGATACCGGGCAGGATGTAACTGAATCAGCTAATGGAACTCATGTGTTGAAGAAAACTACTTGACGAAAAAATCGAAGGTTGAGGGGGAGAAAGCACCCTTATGCCTTAATACATTGGAATCTGAAAGGTTTTATATTATCTTTTTTTGAAAGGAAATTAAATTACAGTAAGAAGCTATGCTATTCTAAAAGAGTAGCCATCTTCTTGTTTATTTTTAATTAAATTCCATCCAGATAAGGGATACTCATCTTCTTTTATACAGGCTTTGCTGACTGCCACTGATCCATGTACCAGATAAACAAAACACCTTCCAAATTGGATCCATTTGGAATAGCTACTTTTAGAAACAGTGTTTTAAGAATCAGATAACCTGTAATATCTTTTGGTAGGGAATGAGAAACCCCTATTTATTTTGGTAACTGAAATCGTTTCTACAGCCTGAGAAAAAAGTTACCAAACAAAGGAGCATTTAATAATCTCACTTTTCATGAGTACTAGCACTTAGTACAACTAAGCAGCTGCCTGACTGTGTTCATCTGAAGGGCTCTATGTCAGCTCCCTGTCCTTTAAAGTAAGCAAATAAAGGAACAGTGTGTTAGTCAAAATTTCTTCACCATGACCAAAATACCTGACAATAATAACCTAAAGGAGGAAAGGTTTATTTTGACTCAGATTTTCAGAGGCTTCAGTCCATGTTCAGCCGGCTCCATTGCTACAGCCTGAGGTGAGGTAGACATCATGGTGGAAGGTTGTGACAGAAGAGAGTTACTCAGCTCATGGTGGGCCAGAAAGCAGAGAGAGAGAGAGAGAGAGAGAGAGAGAGAGAGAGACAAAGAGAGAGACAGAGATGCTTTCAGGGCATGCCCCGAGTGAAATACTTCAACTAGTTCAACTAGGTCCCTCCTCCCAGTAGTCCATTCAGCAATAGATGCATTAACCTATCAAATGGATGATCCACTGATAAGGTGCAAGCCCTCGTGATCCAGTCACTTCCCCCAAAGCTCTACCTCTGAACACATTAGTCTTCGGGGAGCATTCCAAATCCAAACAACAACAAAAACCATTTGTATCCATTAGCCCTGCCAAGGGGTTCATGAGTCTCACATTCTTTCATTCATTCATTCTCTAGTTACTGAGCACTGATTGTGCACAAGGCACTGTGCTTGGTACTGGGAGAACAGTTTCTGGTCCTACAAGCTTACAGTCCCACCTTATTTGGCAAACATTGGGTTAAAGAACACTTTCCGATGTATGCTCTGCAAAACAAATTACAGTGGTACATATGTTGTGATCTGTAAAAGAAGTGTTTCTAAGAGAAAATAAACCTGAGAAATATGAAGTTACAGGCCTTCATTTCTTAAGTACTTCTCAGCATCTTTAGTATGCCCCAGACACTACTGTGTGCCTGCTGAGTGCAGAGGGAAGGATGGATGCAGCAAAAGCTGGGTAAGACTCTAACTAGAATGGCCAGGTTCAATTTTCCACTTTCCCCACTATTGCTGCATTTCAGTTTTATTATTGCTCCTCCTAAGTTTTGCAGTAAATGACAATATTAAAGTTTAGTTTTGTTGTACCCTGTGCTACATTGTTTTAGGTAATGAAGCTCTACAGTTTCCCATTGATTGTACTGCTTAAAAGCAATAGGGACAAAGGGAAAAAAACATAAATTTGGGAGTTAAAATAGCTTTGGCTCACTGGCTGGCATTAAGTGAAGCTGGAATCAATACTTATTAAATGAATGAACAAAAACACTTCGACTGAAATTCCATCTCTGCCATTTCTTAGTTATTATTTGAACATTTTGAGTACCAGTTTCATCCCTGTAGCATTGGATAATGATATCCATTTTAAAAGATGATGATCATTAAGTCTTTCCTTCCAGCGGAACTAAATTTTTCTTCTCTCTTTTGGAACGAAGTTACCTGAAGTTTGTATGACTGTTCCTCCCATTTCTTCCATTGTTTTAATACAGATACTAACTAGGTCCCTTTTTCCAAATCTGGACTTTGTTATTTGGTTTTGTAGATTTGTCAGCATTAAAATATTTGAAGATATCTGAATGACCAATTTAAAGATCACTACAGTCCTTCCTTTTTTGATTCCCTGCTTCATTTAATGATTTAGTTTAATGATGAGTGTACTGAAGGTTCTTTGATAGTGCACCGAAGATTGAGCAGGCAAGGCTCCTGTCCATGTGAATATTAGCAGCGTAAGAAACCAGTGGGACCCAGAATCAAAGGACACTTATCCCTAGACTTAAGGATCCTGGAAGAACCCAGCACATGAAAGAGAAGACACACACACACACACACACACACACACACACAGCAAAGCACATTATCACAATACTTCACTATACAAGAATAATAGAAAGATGTTATAAGTAAAAGAATAAAAATAGGACATGTACAAAGAAAGAGAAACAGAATACCAATATCCTTCTCACAAGCATTACCAATCCTATATGCCTAGGGAGCAATGCTTTCAAAAATCTTTTTAATTTTCCATCACTATTGACTAGGAAATTACTAGAAACATGCACCAGCAAAATGAGGGAGAAAAACATACAGCACAGGAAACAGTGGTTTCAACAACATCATCATCATCAACAAAAACCCCCAAACAACAACAAAAATCAGCCAGACCAAGACCTAGGCTGACAGGTTTAGAGAACAAATTGTCCAGATGGGAGTAAGGGATCAGAAACTTCTGGAAGAGAGGTTCCCCTGAAAATCGCAAGGTCTTAAAAGAAGAGCTGATCCACTTGAACATTCTGAAAAGAACATGTGTAAAAATCATGCAAGTGAAAATATTGTCCATCATTACCCTAAGGAGAATCGCCACTGAGTTCTATAGTGAACAAAGATTTACATTGTCATAACAAGATGGCCATTTGCATCAATTTCCCAAAGGTGCCCATAGAAAGTACCACAAACTGAGTGGTCTAAAACAATAAAAATGTATTGTCTTATAGTTCTAAACACTTGGAGTGAAAAATTGAGATGTCATCAGGTCCACGTTCCCTTTAATACTCTGAGGAGATTCTTCCCTTGCCTGCTCCTATATTCTGGTCACACCTAGTGCACTCTCTCTTTCACTTCCCTGTCCTGAAGTGAACAATTTGCTCCACCACATGCTCCCGACCACGATATGCTGCCTCAGCACAGGCCCAAAGCAACAGGATCAATTGACCATGGACTGAAACCTCCAAAACTGTGAACTAAAACAAACCATTCTTCTTTGTAAGCTGATTATCTCAGTTATTTTGTGACAGCAAGAGAAACTAACACAGTAGTGTAAGTATTTAGCAACTACTAGAATGAATGGGTATCTAAAGGAGTTTAAAGTGTGTGCTTCTAGGAAATTGAACAGGTAGGTACGAACTGATAGGCAAAAGGATGCTGGCTTTCATCATAAGCCCTCTGTTGTTAATTGGATTTCTCACTATATGAATGTATTTTATGAATAAAAATAATATAAAAGTAAAGATCAAAAATAGAAGAAATTGGTGAGGAATATATTTTGAGTTCTATTGCTTCAATTATTTTTAGTAGAGTTAGGCATAGATTGAACTCTTTCCATGATAATTAAGAGTGTTAAAATAATTGCCAACTTACTATAATACCACCTTGATGGTAGACAGGATGGTAAAATAGAATTGTTCCAATTCTCATTTTAAATTCTACAATTTACTAGCAGTGTGACCTTACATTCTCATGAAGATACAGGCTAATGTTTTTTGTAAAAGTACATCTCCATAAAATATGAAGTGAACACTAGAACAATTAAAATGTAGCTTTTGAATCTAAATGTATAAGTCTCTCAAAAAATAACTGTGGGATGCATAAAATCTTTACTTATCAAAAAATTCTCATTCTGGACAGCATACTATGACTTATAGAAGTGATATCAATTTATCCATTGATATGAATGATCTGAGTGTCCTCAAAGCTTTTATGACATTTGGGCAGTGTTAGGCAAATCTATTCTTTTTTTTTTTTTGGCATTGGAGATTGAAACCGGGGCTTCTACCTCTGAGCTACACCTCCAGCCCTATTTTTTAGTCTTTATTTTGAAACAGGGTCTCACTAAGTTGCGGAGGGCCTCACTAAGTAGCTGAGGCTGGCCATGAACCCGGATCCTCCGGTCCCAGCCTCCCAAGTATTGGGATTACAAGCGTGGGCTACCACGCCCAGCTAGGCAAATCTATTCTGAGTAGTGAATTAATTTTGCTCTGATTTATACTTCTATTTCTTAAATAAAAAACTGAAATAGCTTTAGGTTCATGAAAAATAAGATAGTAAAAGAGAATTCCTATATATCCTACATTCTGTTTCCCCTGTTATGAATTAACATCTTATGTTAGTATGGTATACTTGTCACAACTGGTAAACCAAGATTATTACTTACTAAAATTTATACTTTATTCAGATTTCTTTAGTTTTTACCTAATATCCTTTTTCTGTTCCAGGGTCCAACCAGGATATCACATTGAATTTATCATCCCATTCCTTAGGCTCCTCTTGGCTATGCAGTTTCTCAGACTTACCTTGTTTTTGTTGAACTTATCTGTCTGGAGGACTACTGGTCAGGGATTTTGCAGACTGTCCCTCAATTCGAATTTTCCCAATGTTTTTCTCATAATTAGCCTGGGGTTACAACTTTTTAGGAGAACACCATGGAAATAAAGTGCCATCCATTTTCATCACATTATAACAAGGACATGCACTACCAACATGATCTGTCACTATTAGCGCTAACTTAACACATGGCTGAAGTAGTGTCAGGTTTCTTAACCATAGATATACTAGTTTTCCTCCATCGCTATCTGTTCTCTTTGAAAGAAAGTGACATGCCCACCCCACACAGTATATCTGCATATATTATTTGGAATTCTTTTTTACTTTTAGAATTTTATTACATCATAGTGAAATTCAAGTGATACTTTCATATATGCACAGAACATCTTATTGTTTAGAGTTCTTTTGTACTGATGATTTGTCGCTTATCTTCTATTGCTTTTGTTTCACGAGACAGTTAAAATAGCCTTAACTTAACCACGGTGACTTGATAACATCATCGTAATTGGACTGAACCAATACCCTAAAATTTAAAAACTTTGATGGAAGAATAGAAACTTGAAAAACAACCTGTGTTAAGGCAGCAAAGAATTTTCTTAATTGCAATGGACACACTTGTTATGCATGTACAGCAAAGACCATCACTTGTAATGGAGATGCTTAAAGGCTGTGGTTCTTAGAAGCTACTCTATATCACCTTCTATAAATGCCAGTCCATGGTATGGGCAGATGCTGTGGGTAAGAATTTGTAACCAGGACCTCTAGTTGCTATAAATAGTGGATTTCTTTCATTTCTCTAAATTAATATGAAGCTTCTTCTGAATAAATTCAATCTCAGTCATTACTGGGCCTGACAAAAGTTCTCGGGTTTTAAACACTGCTCCCTGTACACCAGTAATGTGTGTTCTTTGTCCTATCCTGCATGGGATTTTCATCACAAGTGGCTCTGCTTCCTTGATCCCGTACTTGAACAAGAGACTCTCTGCTAAGGAATCATATGCCAAAGTACAGTCTTGCAAAGCATACCACGTAGTCATCCCTCTGGGGTCTCGTCTTACCTCCAGTGTATTGCCATGGGGCAGAATTTGGTGTCCCCAGGTGCTGTTGCTAAGTAGATACCATGACCTTGAACCCCTTCCCATTATCAGGATTCTCCAGTTTTACCTGGCTCTTAGATATGCTACCCTAACTTCCTTTCTGCCCAGGATACATTATTGTTAAATAAAAGCTATAGGAGGACTTTGTTCAGTACTGGGCTTTTGCAGTAGGCTCCAGCAAACCAGACTAAAAATCAGAATGGAGTCACTCATACCAAAGTGCCACCTCACCAAATCAAACCAAGCTGCTATCTCACCTTCCATGAAATCAGGAGAGAGACACTCGCAGCCAAATTTCCCAAAAAGGCTAGTTTCAATTAGCACAATAAGGAAGTTTTCTGTTCTAATTCTTACAAAAAGGTAACCTGAAGTAACCTGATAGTAACCAATCAGTTTTTTTTTTTAATTTTGTCTCCCTGTCTCTGCCTCACAAGGAAAATAACTCTGACATGACCAATCCACTCCTCATTCTGTGTTTCTGTTTCTTCAGCCCTTTTCTATTTATAAAACAATCTCTTCTGCTCTACTTTATTGAAACATATTTTATTTGATGGAATAAGTGTTGCCTGATTGTAAAATCACAAGTAGAGCCAATTATGATCTTTAAAAAACAAATTTGTTGTAACTTTGTCTTTTGACTTCAGATTTGGTTGAGTTATTACAGTTGGCAAAACAAATAGAAGCCTAACTTCATCAGCTTCTGTGTTCTTCTGAGAATTCCTGGGGCGAAGAAGTCCAAAATGCCCTGCTACCTCCTTGGAATCCATATAGAAAGCAACAGGAGCAAACAACAAATTAAGATCTCAAAGAAGCCATCCTGCCACTTTCCCTGCTTAAAATAAACCTCTGTTTTGGCCAAGAGTACAGATTTCCCATTCCAATGTGCCTCCCCAAGAGGAGGGGCCCTGGATCTCTATCCAAGGTTGGGCACCTCCCTTTGACGGATAGGAGATAGAGGACAGGGACTCCCACACACAAAGTTGTCCCTTCTGTATGAGCAATCTTTCCCATAGGTTCTTAGGCCCAAGTAGAACCTCCCCAGACCTCCCAGCACTGGCTCCAGCCCATCCTGAGAAATTCAGCTCAGTTCTTGATTAAAGACTGAGGATTTCTTAAAAAGTATATTTTAATTTTCGGAGCCACTTAAGATTCACAGCAAAATTGAGGGGAAAGTATATCGAGTTCCCAGATACTTCCTGTCCCCTTCCCCCATGCACAGACTCCTCCACTATCAATATCTGCACCCTAAACAGAGTGGTACGATTGTTACCATTGATGAACCTGCACTGGTACATCATTAGCACCCAGAGTCCATACTTTGCATTAGGGACAAGTCTGGGGATCGTACATTCTATGTGTCTGAACAGGTGGTAATGACATAGACCCACCATTGTGCTATAGTGCAAAGTAGTTTCACTGCCCTAAATATCCTCTGTGCTCCCCCTGGCCATTCCTTTCTCCATCTCCCCTAACCCTTGGCAACCAGTGATCTTTCTACTGTCTCCATACTTTTGCCTTTTCCAGAATGTCATATAGTTGAAATAACACAAATTGCCTTCTTTCACTTAGTAATGTGCATTTAGTGTTCATCTCTCAAGTCTTTTCATGGTTGATAGGTCATTTTTTTTCTGGTACTAGGGATTGAACCCAGGGGTATTCTATCTCTGAGCTACACTTCAGCCCTATTTTATTTGTTATTTTGAAACAGAGTCTCACTAAGTTACCACATGCTAGCCTCAAACATATCCTCCAGTTTTAGTCTCCCAAATACTGGAATTACAGGCATGTAGCTTGATTGGTTTTTATTTTTAAGCACTGAATAATATTCTGTTATCTAGATGTAGTATAGTTTAGGTATTCATTCACCTACTGAAGGACATCTTGGTTGCTTCCAAGCTTTGGCAATTATGATTAAAGCTGCTATAAATATCCATGTGCGGGTTTTGGTGTGGACATGTTTGCAATTCCTTTGGGTAAATACCAAGGAGCACAATTGCAATTGCTGAATTGTGTGGTAAGAGTATGTTCAGTTTTGTAAGAAACTTCTAGCCTGTCTTCCAACTGTTTGGGGATTTTAAAACCAGCACAAAGTCAAGTTGGTCCCCAACCAAATATCTAAGCATATCTCCTCATCCTCAGAGTCCCTGATCCAGAGACTGGAAGTTAGCTTTCAGGACTTAAGAAAGTAGATAGTTGGATTGCTGACTCGTGAGTGGCCAGAGCCAGTCTTGCCAGAGCCAGGCATTCAATCTCATGAGTATTTTGGCCTTTATATTTCCTCTTTTTGATTATTGGGAGAAAGGTTAAGGAACAAGGAGGCAAAAAAAACTAAAATGCCTTGCCTCAGTTGCACAATTAAGAAGTTTCTGGAAAGTAATATGTAAATCAATAGCTTCCTATAGTCTAATTAAGGAAGGGCTCTTAAGATCTATGCTAAGTCCTCATGAGCCTTACCTGTTAGGCTTGCAATTGGTTAGAGGAGCAAAGCTATCCATCTCCATCTTCCTAGTCCTTTACTGTCTACTTTAGTTGGGCAAAGTTCACAGTGGGTTCATTTTCAGCAGGAAGAGGACCATACATATGGGCAGGAATAAATGGGCCAAAGACCCCTGAAGAAAGAAATTAACCTATGAATTCCAAGAGCAGTGACACCAAGTAAAAGACAAAAATCCCCCACTGTGTTAAAATTTCATTTGTTACCCCCAAAGGCTTTGGAAAAGGCTCGTTAAAATCCAGGGAGTTCAGAATTATAGTGTTCAAGATTTAATTTCACCAAATAAAATGTTTGAGGAGACATTGCTATGTGAGCCAAAGTTATAATTTAAATATTTACTCTAATATTTGTACTCTTTTGATTACATCCTCTACTTTTTCATAATACTGGGTAAAGACAATATTGTGTTGCAAAATCAAGGTTATTCTTGATTTCCATATGCTCCTAAACTGATGTTGGAAGTTGTTCTTGGAAAATAGAAATCCTCCACCCATTCCCCTTAGTATTGTAATCTACAGTTTAGTTCAGAGCAGTTCAAACATTGATAGTTTTGCAAATCCCATGAGCACCTAACCCATTGCCTAAGTTTTTTCCCCAGTGACTGGCTTGATAATTTGTTGATACTGCTTTTGTAAGGGTAAGTTCACCAATTGTTAATAAAACTGCCGACCACCTGCAATGGAAATATTGACATGTCATGAAAAAACCACATCTTAGGAGAAAAACAAAACTACAATAATTAGAACCATGTATTTTTTCTTACTTTGGCATCTTTTTTTTTCTAACTAAAACTCCACTACAGTAAACTCTAGAATTTAGAGTTGCTTCAGGAATTGTATTTCATATAAGTAAATGTAGCATACTTTTTCAAAACAGCCAGAGCAATCTATGCTGAAATTTTGATTTGTGCAATTAAGTTCTCTAAATTTAAAAATGTACCAAGTATTTCTAAATGGAGTCCACTTTAAGCAAATACCCCTGGGGCATCTGAACTGGTTGTGAAATTTGGATTTTTAAATAAAAATTCAAGTGAGAAGTAAACAATTTACTTGGCCACTTGACATTGCCAATAAACCAGAAATACTTCCCAATATGATCTGAAATATTTCACAACTTGCTGATCAGGGTGTAACCTTTTTAATAATAATTTTAACGTAAAGGACTAAACCCAATTGTTAACTATTTGGGACATGTGATCAATCCAGCTATAGAACTATCAGAGTTAAAGTGACATGAATATAACATGGATTTTAAGCTATTCAATCCAGTAGCTGATAGTGTTTTCAGGGTAAAAGTCAGTGATGTAACTGTAAGAAAATCAGAACATGAGTGAGCAAAATAAGACCCCTACCTGAGAATCCTGGGGAAAAGCAGGCTGTCATTTCAAAACTGTATTCTTATAGGTAATTCTACCATTTACAGGCATGTGAGGAAGCCACTCAACCTCCTGAAACTTCAAGTAGAAACGTCACAAGGTTCTTTGGTTTAAGATATTGTTGCTATTAAAAGCAAAAGATCCAGCAGGGTGTGATGGCATATGCCTGTAATCTCAGTGCTTGGGAGGCTGAGATGGGAGGATTACAGGTTCAAGACCAGCCTCAGCAATTTAGCAAGACACTCAGCAACTTAGAAAAACCCTGTCTCAGAATTTAAAATTTTTAAAAGGGTTGGGGGTGTATCTCAGAGATAGAATTCCCCTGAGTTCAACACCCAGTACCAAGAAAGGAAGGAAGTTTAGTTGGTTCTTATGTGGGCTTATCATATTGATTACATAATATTCTACTGATAAAACTGAAAGTTTGGTCCTAACTCCAAAGATGTGCATTCATCCTGAAGGCCAATGAAAAACATCTAGAAAGTCTATTATCCTAGAAGACACTTGAATATTGTTTTCATGAGATGTATGTATGCATGAAAAAAGAGGAGATGAGATAGAATAAAAGAAATAGTATGGCATAAGGAGGGCAGGAGGAAAATCTCGGGATGAGTTAATTTCTTTCTTTTTTTAAATTCTAAATTTATTTTTAAGCTGGGTGTGGTGGCACACACTTATAATCCCAGTACTTGGGAGGCTGAGACAGGAGGATCACAGGTTCGTGGCCAGCCTCAGCTACTTAGTGAGGCCCCCCACAACTTAGTGAGACCCTGTTTCAAAAATAAAGAATAAAAAGTAGGATTGAGGGTATCGTTCAGAAGTAGAATGCCCCTGGGTTCAATCCCCAGTACCGCAAAAATAAATAAATGAATAAATTTATTTTAAAATTTTTAATTTGTCTATATTTTTATACTTTTACTGGTACAGTGCAGTTATACATCATAGTGAGACTCAAAGTTATACAGACAAACATCCACCCAGGTCTTGGTGAGTTTCTCTTCAGATCCTGCCCCACTACCGACTACTCCCACTACATAATAGTGGTATTGGTAGTGATACATTCATACGTGGGCATAGCATAATTTGAACTGTTTCTTTCATCGATTCCTCCTTTTCCCCTCCCCATCTCCCTCCCCCTATCCTCTTCCACTATTCTACTGGTCACTTTCTTGACAAAAAGATGGATTTAAAGAGTGACTCAAAATGATATAAATAAAGGAGGAATATAGAAAATATCAGAAAACCTTGAAATCAAAGGCTTCTAATTTTATGCAATTATTTGATTATTATTCATCAAATAATCATTTGTGTTTTGTTATTTCACCAACAATGATTTTATTGTGCCCTTTCAGGGTGACAGAAGGGTTTGTAACATAGGTCTTTCCTAAAGCGGGCACTCTGAGCATTTCTGGAATCAGCAGTGAGTTGACACAAGTGGACCCCAATTAACAGTGCAACTAACCGCTCAGAACCAACCACATACCACCCCCCTAGACCAGCCATCACATTTCCCTTTGAGAAATAGTTTGCAGTCTTACTGTCTAAACAGGAGTCAGAAGATGTTTTCGGCAAAAGGACAACTAGTAAAGTTTTAAGATTTCTGGAACTTTGTTGCAGTTACCCAACTCCTGCAGGTGTACAACAGCAGCTGCAGTTCATGTATAAATTAATGAACAAAGCTGTGTTCCAACAAAACCTTACCTTAAAATCAGGCAGCAGGCTGGATTTTTCCATGGGTCATAATTAGCCACCCTTGGTCCAAAGAACCAGGAAGTTCACATTTCTCTTTCTCATCAACTTCCTTCCTGAAAGATGAGAATCTCCCAATAATAGCAGGACAGGGTGTTAAAATAAGTACCATGCAGGGTTAGAGAAATGTATTGTGGCAGGATAAGGGATACAGAGTTCCATCTATATCACCTATTCCATTTGTCCCAAAGAAAAGAACTTGATGATGAGATATTAAGAAATATATAATAGCTATCAAAATGTTAAAAAAAACCTAGCAATTCTGCAAGAATAAAAAAGTAAAAGTAAATCCAAAAAACTTATTAGAAAGGCAATAATTGAAAGTCAGGATCACCTGAGATAGTATCTCATATGCACAAATGACTATTTTATTTCTGGATACACACTACCTGAATGTGTACAAAACAACAGAAAGTTAAACTCAGACTCCTTGGTAGGATACAGACTTATAGAAATAAGGAAATTCTAGTAACTTACAAACTTGGATATAAATATGCCAAACATTAGTCATCTTTAGTCATTTCAATTAACTGGTCAATAATAACTTAGTATGAAAATGAAAATGCATGAACTTACACATTCCTTTGCCCCCAAAGAACCCATAAAGGAACCTGCAACTATTAATCAGTTCATAAATCAGGATGCCTCCTAAGTTTGAGAAGGAGCAATCTAAAATTTTCCCACCTTGATTTACTTGCTCTGAGCTCGTTTTGTCTAGCTCAACATTCTCTACCCACCTCTTCTCTTCAGTCCTCTCCCCAAAACCCACACACGTTACACACCATTACCTTCAGGGCTTAGGCAAGCCCTTCCTTCCTTCCTTCTTCCTTCCTTTTATCCTTCCTTCCTTCATCTGTCCTTCCTTACCCTCTTTTCTGTCTTCCTTTCTTTTCTTTTCCTTTTTTTGGTACTGGGGATTGAATTTAGGGACATTCTACATCTGAGTTACACCCCAGACCCTTTTTATTTTTTATTTTGAAACAGGATCTTACTAAGTTGCTGAAGGTCTCGTTAAATTGCTGAGGCTGTCCTTAAACCTGTGATCCTCCTGTCTCAGCCTCCCAGGTACTGGAACTACAGGCATGTGACACTATACCCAGCTAAGCCCTCTTTCTTCATAAAGCATTCCTGGACTTTTTCAGTTTCTGCTTTTGCCAACTGGAAGTAGCCTGCAGGTGCTCATCACCCCCCAAAATATCCACAGAACTGGGTTTGACCCCCATTACCACATGGCATCTTTGACATTCAACTTTGTGTAATAGCTATGCATGCCCATGGTTTCCGAATAAGCTCCTTGAAGAGGACAGATGTGTATTATTTTGATATAGTGGGTCACTGTGCTTTGAGCAGCAGATAAAATGCAAGCAAAAATCCAATAGATAAATAGATAAATCCATGCCTGGACATGTAGAGCTGTGTAACCCATCACATCAGTGCAATGTGGCCTTCTCCAAGGGCTAAGATTGAATCCTGATTGTCCATATAAACAACTTCATTCCATTGCATGTTTGCTTATCGACTAGGTACATATTTGTAATAGAAATACTTTATACAATTATAGATTTTTGTGCAGAGATGTTTTAGACATTATTCAAATAAATATAAGGAGTAATGGGAAATAGGAAGAAGTTTCTCTCTCTCTCTCTCTCTCTCTCTCTCTGTCTCTCTCCCCCAGTCACTATAAAAATAATTAAAAATTGTTTTTCTAGTTCTTGTAGTTGTAAGATCTAGACAGCAGAAATTTCACAAGATGATTTCAGGGCTGAGTATGGGAAAATGAGCTTATCGCAAAAATGAGTTTGAGTCATGGGCAACTTTGGCTTGTTCGCAAAGAAGCCGAGACAAAAGATGAAAGGAGGTCATTTGCGCCATCTATACTTCTTACCAAACTACCTTGTTAATCTTTCAAATAAGAAAATTAGAAAAGGGTTCTGCCATGTATCAGTTCATATCATCAGTAATTTTTAAAGAGAAATTGTTCCTCTCATTTTGTCCTTCTGGTGTTATCGGCTTTGAATTCTGTCTCTTGGGAAATGTACTACTCTCAGTAGAGAATTTTCATAGTCAGAAAAACAATTGTGTGACTTGATGTATTAATTGGCTTTTCATTGCTGTGACAAAATACTTGAGAAAATAAACTTAAAGGAGGCAAAGTTTATTTTATTCACAATCCCAGAGGCTTCAGCCTATATTCGTTTGGCCCCATTCCCTGGCCTTGTGCTGAGGCAGAATATCATGGCAGGAAAGGTATGGCAGAGGAAAGCTACTCCTGGCAGCCAGGAAGGGGAGAGAGAAAAAGAGAGACAGAAACAGAGACAGAGACAGAGACAGAGGCCAGAGACAAGATATAGTCCCCTCAAGGGCACACCTACAAGGACCCATAATCACTAGTTTTATGCATATAAGTATTGTGCATTCTCGAGTTCTTTAAGATTTTCTCAGTACTCCTTGTCCTATTAATAAATATATTCTCCATCACTGGCTATGAGTCCCTCAGTAGATTAGTCTATTGGTGAGGTTACAGCCCTCATGATCAATCACTTTCCAAATCCCACCTGTGAACACTGCTGACGTGGAGACTGAGCCTTCAACACATGAGCCTTTGGGGGCATTCCAGATCCAAACCATAACACTCAATTTTTGCACACTTTTTTAGAAATGGAAATCATCACCATTGTTGCAACTTTTTTAGAAATGGAAATCATCACCATTGTTGCAGTGACATCAGCAGCAGGATAACTGATATTAGAAGCAGCAAAGGTCAACATTTATTAACTGAGGCATGTTCTAAGACCTTTACATATTTTATCCCACTTAATTGTCATGGCAATTCCATCAGGTAGACTTAATATGAAAAATTAAGTCTTAGAGGGGGTAATTATATTCCACAAGGTAATATGGCTAGGAAGGAGTGATACTGTGAATCAAATTACTTCACTCTCCTGTCTCCTAATCTCATTATAATACTGTGCATCATACTTTAAATTAATCACTAGTTTTATGCAAATAAGTATTGTGCATTCTCAAGTTCTTTAAGATTTTCTCAGTACTCTTTGTCCTATTAATAAATATATTCTCCATTACTGTTGCCTGAACTAACTCTCATATCATGCTCTTTAGGGTTTGCATTCATTCTGGCATAACAAAAATAATTTCATTCTTTATAGATATCAGGTACAGATTGAAACTATGAGGAAAAAGTAGATCTAGAGAAAACATAAATATGAATCCAGTGTTCACCACTTTTTTTTTTTGAGGTACTGGGGATTGAACCCAGGGGCGTTCTACCTCTGCGCTACACCCCCGGCCCTATATTTTATACTTTATTTTGAAACCGGGTCTCATGAAGTTGTGGAGGGCCTCACTAAGGAGAGAGAGAGAGAGAGAGAGAGAGAGAGAGCTGAGGCTGGCCGCGAACCCGGATCCTCCGGTCTCCGCCTCTCAAAGTACTGGGAATAAAAACTTGCGCCACCACGCCCGGCTCACCACTTTTAAAATACTGCGTTGTTTGTGAACTTTTGAGTTTTATTTGCAGACACTTGACAGAATGCACACTGTCTATGCAGCCATCCTATGCATGCAAACTGAACTTTGCTTTCTGAAATGCAAAACTATTTTCACCAACATTGCTCTTCAATTTTAAGATATGACATTAGAAGATGTTCAGCCTTTCCTTCATCTCCCAATCTTCCCACCAAAAGATGACAGTGACACTTGTCATGTTAACCTGCAGTTGTTAGAAAGGGACAGTTAGAGGAGAAGCTTACTGACTACCAAACTCTGCTTTATTCTTTTCCATGATCACTCTTTTTCTGAGCTGCAAAACAGCATTCCCATCGTTTCTTATGTTCATGTGCTCAGAAATATTTTAGAGTTTTTTTCATTTAAGTCGTACTTTCAGTTTGTAGGAAAACAAGAAATAGCCAAATTTTCCATTGAAGAGATCCCAGCAAAGTTTGTGACCTAGGGCAGTCTCTAAACATAAACTCTCAGAGCAATTTTCTTGTGCCCTTGGCCCTTAGGCAGGTACCAACTATAAAAGGCAGTGAGCGTGAGGGGTCTGCCTCGGAACATGCTTTCAAAGATTTCCAGGCCTTCATCTTGCCTTGTCATCATGACTTGGCTCCACTTTGAAAGCCATAAAACCATAAAGCAGATCTGAGGGAAAACCCACAGCTGCACGCATCTGATGACAGTCTTAAACTGATTTTCCAGAGATAGGGAACTCAGCAAAACCCAAACTCCATGATGTCAACAACACTGGACCTTTTCTCTTTAAACCAGTGGGTATTCCGTGGAAGATTTCATCCATGTGTTCCTGATCTACTTACAGTTATCTCATCAAAATGCCATTTGCATAAGTGTTTCCAAAGTTTCATGAACTTTTCTTTCTCAGTCTCTCATATGATTTCTGGTGGGAGACAAGTTTTGCCAGGGAAACACTACTCCCAATGTCTAAGTTCATTTTAAAACCAAAACTGTAAACTTCAAGAAGCTACTTTGACTATCATTTGAAGTATATTTTATTTTCAGCAATGACATAAGTCATCAATAAAATTGTTGTAGAAAAATAGCCTTTCACCACTCCAACAGAGATAGTGGAACTTTTTGCAGTTTTCCTACTGCCTGTATTTTTCTGCTGCAGTCTACACAGTCCCTGATCTTAAAGAGCTTCCAATCTAATAAAGATACTGGACATGGATACAAATACTCTTCCAGTGAGTAAAGATCATACAGTGGCTCCCTCTCATATTGAATTAGAATTCATCTGCTTAAAATTCAACATCCCCCCCAAATCTATCACTATCCCCCGTAATACACAAGTGATTTCTTTCAAAGTTCCTGTGTCTTTAGTTTCACCACACCTGGCATAGTCTTTACTTTCTCTTGGCTTTATATTTTCATTTCTCCTCCAAAATATGTCAATAGTTTTATTAATGACTTCCTTCTTATACATGTATCCATAGCTGAGTAAAGACTAGCCTAACAGGATGACTGAAAAATATGTGTGTTTCTGTAGGTATCTATGTGTTTGCTTCCATACCCAGACACCTGACCCTATCCAGGAATAAGATGCTGTTTGTAAGGACTGTGCCTATCTCTGAGAGATGTGAAATCAGTATTTCTTGTGTTGCTACATGGGGCATCTCCAGATTGTCCATCAAACTTTTCACTGTGGACAACCAAACACTTTGATAAAAAAGAAATTATAAAATGGTCTTTTGAGGGAAGAAAAGACATAAAGAGGAAGAAAGAGAAAGAGGGTAGGAACCTTAAGGAGAAAGAAGCAATGTATATAGCTAGCTTGTATTTTGAATCTCACCCAATAATTATGGCATGTGTCCTAGAAAGATGAGTCTATTCTGGGCTTGCCCTGGAGTTCCTTTTATGTACCCCAAGCTGGAGCCAAGGAGTAGTAGAGATCTCTGTACATATTTAATCTAATTATTTAGCCTATTCTGTAAATATGTATTGAGTGATATTAAGTTAACACTGTACTGTTTAATGGGAAGTTAGTTTACTCACACACAAAGTGTAAAGCCTGTCTTCAAGAAGCCTATAGTCATCTTACACTTAGAAGATCCTTGGAACTAGAAAGAACCCAAAATGTGTAAGGCACAATAGTGCATGCCTGTAATACCAGCTCTTGGGGAGTCTGAGACAGGAGGATCATAGGTTCTAAGCCAGCATGGTAACCTAGCAAGATCTTGTTTCTAAATAAAAAAATAAAGAAGGTTAGGGGTGTAGCTCAGAGGTAGAGCAGCCCTAGGTTCCACCCCCAGTACCACACACACGCACAAAAATAAAGAACCCCAAATTTGCTAGTGTTTCATTTTTTAAATAAGAACACTGAGGTCTAGAGAGATGACGATTTGACTCGGTTTGGTCAAAGCTTTGTATGGAACTCAGGCTTCCTGATTCAATTCTGCATCTTTCCATTATGTGATGTTTTGAGAACTTGTTTTTTTAATTTTTTTTCTCTCTGACTAGATTATAAGTCTCTTGATGACCGGGAATAATGTCTCATTTATTCATATTCAGGCCACCCAAGTATATGGGACAGATTCAAGTAGTAAGTAAATGTTTGTGGATAAATGAGGCAGCACACTAATGCAGAAATAGGTAAGATTTAACATGAATTGCTAAGTGGATGAGAAAGACTTGAAAGACCATGTTCCTTCATATAACATGCCTTTCTGATTGCCCTTCAGTTTGTGGCTTAGTAGTTAGTGTGAATAAGATTTGGAGGCTTAGCTGACTCAACACAACTCAAAACACTAATGTAAGTTTAGGTCTTGTAAAAGGAGATCTAGTGTCAAACTCCAGGAGGTCAGAGTTCCAATCTAAAACCTTATAATTGTCCATATCTAGGTGTTATATTTAACAGAGCTCTTTGTATAGTCAATCATATAAAATTATATTTTCATTTCTCCCTAAATATGTCTTATTCAATTTTGTATACTTCACCTAACAAAATGCTTTCCCACAAATGGAAATGGAACAAAAATGTGCCTAAAAAAGAAAGACCAGAATGGTGACTGCTTCGAATCCATGTTCTGTGAAGGATGTTGGAAGGAATTGGGGGAAGGGGGAGGATTTAATTCTCTGAAGGTCCATAATGTGGAAAAGGGATTCTATTTGTCTTACAAGTTGTCAGAGGATAGAACTAGCAACAAACACTGGGTAAGTGTTACAGAGGCTGTAAGAACATGGGTTTAAAGTTGGGTGTGGTGCTGCAGTACTTGGGAGGGGGAGGCTGAGACAGGAGGATCACAGGTTCAAGGCCAGCCTCAGTGACTTAGCAAGACCCTGTTTCAAAATAAAAAAGCCCACATGGCTTGTTTCTGTTTCTTCCTTAGCACTCACTTCTACTGCCAATTGCTAAACTGAACCTCAGCAGATTACTATGGAAACACGTCTCCCTTCTTGCTGATCCTGGGAAATTAATTTTGCTAACAGTATGTCTTATATATATATATATAACCTCCACTCCACCCCAACCTAGTATGGCTTAAAGGTAATGAAAGAACATCATGTAGTGCCCAATACAATCAACAGAGTTCAAATTCCTTGCTCCAACACTTACAAGTGTGGCGATTTTCATAACCCCTCCACCGCTCCTTCTCCTGAACTGTAAATGTCTGTCTCAGCAGTGCTACTGCATTGCATGGTCTGTCTATTCCATTATCTGTCTATTGCATTATCTGGTTATTGCACTGTCTATTGCATTACCTGTCTATTGCATTATTCATATCAACAATGCTATTGAGGATTAAAAGATGCATGTAAATTGCATAAGCATAGTACCTGAAATACAGTAGATGGTCATCGAATGTTACAACTACATTCTGTCATTAATAAAAGAGACAAATTTCTTTGAGCTGATTTGATTTAAAAAGACAATACCCTTTGCAGGCATCCCTTTCCTGGGGCCAGCTGTATTAGTATCCTACCCTGATGGAAAGGAAGAAACATCACTAGCAATGAATAGTCAATTTAGAAGCAGGCTGGATATGAGGTAAGCTGAAATGTGACCCCCTGCTGGCGTTTTGAAATGGAGATTCATCAATCTCTTTGATGTTTCTAGCCACTTCCAGTTAACATCTTTCAGCATATTATTTGCTTTCTTAGTCACATCACTTTTCACTGAGTTCAACATTCCTTTAGGATTCAAAGGATCTTGGTACATTCTTCCAAAATGAATTCAGGAGGTAAGTCAAAGAGAGGAGAAAACATCTTCAAATAGGATCCACGTCCAGACAGAGTGGGTAGGAGGAGTTGGGGGCTACTTTGTGACTCGAAGGGTAAATTCAGCCACAGGATTTCCTTGTGCCAGTCTGCTCTGCCAGTGGCCAGATGACTAACTTCAGCCAAGCAGCCAGCCCTACTCCTTTGTCTACAAAGTGGGGATGACTGGACAGTGAGCCTCCTGAAGGGGAAGGGGAGGGACCACACAGGGAATCAGAGATCTCCTTAGGAAAGCAAGAATTGAAGGAGTCATTGCTTCAGTCTTTCCTTAACCTCCTTTGCTGTTTCAGGGAGTTCACATAACAGTAGAATATTTTCCTTTAAAATGTTAAGCACTTCAAAGGATGAATTTTCAAATTTATAATCAAAACCCCATGTGAATCAAGTTCACAGCAAACTGGTTTCAGCCCGCTGCAGTTTGAGCTACGCTTCTACTACTTGCTCAAGTCCAGTGAGATAGAACATTTGCACACAAATAACAGGTGTCATGAAGTGGTATTATTACTTACACTAAGGCAGCAAGGGACAACAGAAGCCTGGACTTCATGATGAGCTGGTGCCTAAGGCTCAGAAAAGCTGCCTAGGTTGGATGGAGTTTTATCTGCTTATGAGGAACCCTGGAAAGCAACTCCCACCCCTGCACCTCCAGTATATACTCCAGGGAAACGAGACTGCAATGCAGTAGGATAACTCATTGAAGGATGTCCCCTTTCTCGGGGGACTAGACAAAGCCCAGGTTGTTCTGGCCAGTCCCCTCTTTTTTACAGATGTTGCATTCCCAGTACACTCTACAGATGTTCTTGAAAACCTCAAGTGAGAAAAGGAAGAGAACTGGGCTGGTCCTGGGCCAATGCCCCCTGCACCCAGATGCAAAATATCACACACGAGTGGTCCTCTTGACACCTTTTTCTAACACTGTGCTGGCAACACTGAAGTATGTCTCTGTTCCTGTGTCTGTCTTCTTACCACATGGTGGGCTCCTTAAGGAAAAGAACTGGCTCTTCTTCATTTCCTATCCTGAGCAGGGTAGAAAGTCACATCAGATACACATGGGGCTTAACTATATTAAGTCATTCTTGCAGAAAACCATACTAGAGTGTCAGTTCCCATGATCCGAATACATGTGTGTCAGCCTAGAGCCTGGGCTTCCTTCTCACCCTTCTGTTTTGTAAACATGAACAGGTGTTGGATCTTATCAAATGTTTTTTCAACATATATTGAGATGATCATGTGATTTTTGTCTTAGCTCTATTTATGTGGTGAATTACATGTATCGATTTGTATATGTTGAACAAGCCTTGCATCCCTGGGATGAAACCAACTTGGTCATGGTGTACAATTTTCTTGATATGGTTTTGAATGAGTATCACTAGTATTTTGTTTAGAATTTTTGCATCTTTGTTCATCAAGGATAATTGTAATTTTCTTTACTTGAGGTATCTTTATTCCGTTTTGGTATTAAGATGATATTGACTTCTTTATATAGGTGTTTAGAAGAATTCCATCTCTTTTTATTTCATGGAACAATTTGTGAAGGATTGGGTTTAGTTCTTCTATAAAGGTTTTGTAGAATTCAGCTGGGAATCCATCTGGGCCTGGAATTTTCTTTGATAGAAGGCTTTTTATTACTGTTTCGGTCTCTTTGGTTCCCAATAGACAGTCTAGGTGTTCTATATCCTCTGGGTTCAATTTAGGCAAGTTGTATGTGTCTAGAAATCTGCTGATTTCTTCTATGTTTTCCAGTTTTTTGGAGTATAAATTTTCAAAATAGTTTCTGAGGATCCTCTGGATTTCCCCACTGTATGTGGTGATGTCTCTTTTTTCATGTTTTATTTTAGTAGTTTGGGTCAATTCTTTCTTTTGGTTAGGTTGGCTAAGGGTTTGTCAATTCAATAGCTTTCTGAAGGAATTAGTCCACTTGGCTTCATTACATGCAACTGAGATCTGATCCATGGATGCTCATCAAATGTTCATCAAATGAATGCATTGAATTGATTTTGGCTCCACCCACAAGGCTTACCTTACATCAGCTATTCACACATATACTTCTGAAATCACCTGTTGGTGTTCCAAGTAGACCATTCATTAATAAGTAAGAAAAAATTCTCAGAAATACCTCTATTAGAATTCTAAAATGCAAAGCCGGGCGTGGTGGCACATGCTTGTAATCCCAGTACTTTGGGAGGCGCAGACTGGAGGACCCGGGTTCGCGGCCAGCCTCAGCTCTCTCTCTCTCTCTCTCTCTCTCTCTCTCTCTTTCTGTCTCTACTTAGTGAGGCCCTCTGCAACTTCGTGAGACCCGGTTTCAAAATAAAGTATAAAAAATATGGCCGGGGGTGTAGCCCAGAGGTAGAACGCCCCTGGGTTCAAGCCCCGGTACCGCAAAAAAAAAAAAAGTAAGAAAAATTCTCACAAATACCTCTATTAGAATTCTAAAATGCAGTAAAAATATGCACTGTAAAATACCACAAGAAAAGACAAATTATTTTTTCATTAAAAATACAAATAAATAAAAATTGCCATTAGCCAGGTGTGGTGTTTCGTAACTATAATCCCAGAGACTCTGCAGGCTGAGGCAGGAGGATAGCAAGTTTGAGGTTACCCTGGGCAAGTTAGCAATCCTGATTCAAAAAAGAAAGAAAGAAAGAAGAAAAGAAAAGAAAAAGAAAGCTCTTAAAAGAAAAAACCTGGGAGAAATACCCATATAGGCCCTGGACATAGCCTTGGGCCATTTGGGCATAGAAGTCTGGGGTCCTGGGTTCCTAGAGACAAAGCCACATATTGTATTTAATGAGTTCTAAGCACCCTTGCCTTTGTGGCCTTCTTCTTCTAGAAAAAAATAAATTATATCTTACAACGATATTGGTATAGAGGCGAATTATATCTTACAACGATATTGGTATAGAGGCGAATAGTGAGCCCTAATATCATTTGAACCTCTAGATTCTGCTATGAACCAGATCTACCCAGGATTTTCAATTGTATAAGCCAAAACTATCCCCCTTTCCCTTATGGTAAGTCAACTTTCTATCACATGTCGTATTTTCTTTATAGTTTTCAAGGGGACGGGAAATAAAAGCTTAGTTGGGGGAAATAAATCTAGGTTTGGAATTTGTTTCTATTGCTGTTTAGATTTTTGATCTTTGTTATTATTAATGGTTCTCAAGTATAAGCAAATAAATACAACTCTAACTGATTAAGTCAAACAAAGTATATTTAAATGATATTGGAATGGAAAAGAAAGGGGTAAAATTGTCTCTAGCAGATGACATTATTTTGGAAAAAAACAAAATATGTAGGGAAAATTAAAACAAGAGGATTTAATAGAGAAGCAGTTTATAAAATCACATACAAAATCAATAGCTTACACATATATACAAAATTAGAACATATTGTAGAAAATATTATTTTATTTATAAAAATGAGAGAAAGATAATACAAATGTAGAAAGGAATTTCAAAACCTTTATCAAAAGAAAAACCTATAATGTTCCCAAAAGATAAAAATGTAGATTAAAACAGAAAGGCATATCAAGTTCTTGGAAGCAAGGCTCAACTAAAGATGTTCCCTAAATTAATTTGTAGTTTAACATGATCCTATCATGTTTAAAATCTCATAAGTTGATTTTAAAGTCATTTAATTGAAAAACACAAGTAAAAATATCCAGAAATAACCTCCAAGAAGAGCAAAACGAAAGGCAATACTAGACATTAAGATATATTATAAAGTCACTATAATTAAAATTTTATAGTATGGGTGCATGAAGAGATAAAAAGACCAATAATATAGAAATAGACTCAAATACAAGTAGAAATTTAGTATACAATAAAGATAGTATCTCAGATCGGTTAAGAAAGATAGGTTTTCAATAAAACAATTTAGGATAAATGGATAACCACATAGAAAAGCTTAAAAACTTAAAAAAGTAAATTGCATATGCTCTTCAAACTATACCAGGCTAAATGTGAAACACATCAAAGACATCAAAAACATGAATAGAAATATCTAAAACATGCAAGTACTGAAAAAAAAAAGCACAGGTATTTTTTCTCACAACGTAGAAGTGAATAAAATTTTAACATTGATCAAAATCCAGAGGCAATAAAAGAAAACATTTATGTATCAGTAGACTACATAAAGTCTAAAAGAAAGAAAAAACTTTCATAGGGCCAAGAGAAACACCAGAAGTTAATGACAAATTTACACCAAGTTCTTACAATTTATACAACAAAAACTAATAACATTAATAGATAGAGAATAACTAGAAAAAGAGAAGAAAAACCATCAACCCAACAAAGAGGTAGGCATATATATAGTTAACACACCCATAAAAAGAAAACTGTGGCTCTTAACCATATGAAAATATGCTTAATCTTGCTTGTAGTAAAAGGAATGAAAATAAAACTAATCCAAGATATGATTTCTTACCTATCAGATTGGCAAAAATCCAAAAGTCTAACAATATATTGCATTATTGGTAGGAATAAAGTAAGATATAATTTTTATGGAGAGAAGATTGACAATTCCTAGTAAAAATGCATGGGCATTTACTTTTTGGTCCAGGAATCTCACTTCTAGAAGTCTGTCTTACAGATATGCTGGTGAAAATACAAAAAAAAATGTGCATGTGGTTATTCATTAGGACTCCACTTGTGAACACCGAAGACTCAAAATATTTAATATCCATTATTAAGGTTCTGGTTAAATGAGTTATGGTAAATTCACATAATGGAGTATTATTAACTCTAGAAAGGAAGGGGGAGTATCTCTGGATATTGTTATGAACTAATCTTCAGGATAGCCCACTGCATGAAAAAAGTAAAGCAGATAAATGTATATTGGTGCTACCACTTATCTAAGAAAGAAAGTGAGGTTACAAACACTCATACACACATGCATACACATATAATTGCATATAGACTTTTCAAATGGAATATAAACATGAAACAAAATTTGTTATATACAGGAGCAGGTTGAGACTAGGATAAAAGGGACAAGACTATATCCTAGAGTTGTCTGACTAAATGTTTTTTGTAGATTTGACTTTGGTGTCATTGAATATTTTTTATGATTATACAACATAATTAAATTTTAAAGATGCAATGCCTAAACAACAAAAGGAAACTAAAACAAGTAAACATAGCTAGACATTGGTTTGTGGCATAACCACACATAAAGAAACTTTTTTAAAACAACAACAACAAAATAAAACTGACTCCCCGCTTTCTCTCTCTCTCTACACACACACACACACACACACACACACACACACACGCACACACACACACACACAAACACACACACAGAGTAGGGGTTTCCCTAATTTCATTCTGTCTCTCCTTCTTTCTCTTGCTTCAATAATCACATTATTGATAGTACCACTGATATTGTTATTTTAAGATTCATACCCAGCACTGCAGAAAGAAAAAGGAAGAAAGAAAGATGATTTCAAAATCTAGTACTTTCTGCATAGAAAAAGGAAAAATACATGTAATATGCATTAGACTAAGCAAAATTTCAGTAGTCTTAAGTTCAAATTGCAAGTATTAGCATGACTTCATGATGATTTTATCCTTTAAAAAACACATTTACAGGGATTCCAGGATGGTAACTGAGGGAGACACCATGTCATGATTCTTCTGAGAGTCTGATCTCAATTGCTGTGGAAGCAGCTTCTTCACAAGAGAAGAAAAGCAGTGAAAAATTGAACTAAACAATGAAAACTTTGAAATGCAATGGAATCAAAGCCAGAAGACAGAACAAAGGGCTGTAAAGAGCTCCAAGCACCTTACCTAGGGAACAGTGGTGGTGGCAGGGGCGGCACCAGGTGGGCTGGTCCACGCCAGCGGCTGCCAGAATTGCAGCTTCCAAAGACTGCCAGCAGGGAAGCCAGCAACCTGTTGTAAATCCAGCAACTGCAGAGCATCAGCAAGGAGGACAAGCAGTGGCTTGCTTCATGCTTGACAGAGATCTAGATGGCGGTGGGGGAAGCAGCCATGGCGCCATCTTGGCCAGGCTGTTCCAGTGGCTACTAGCATTGTGGCTTCCACATACCATCAAGAGGGAAGCCAGTGACCCGTTATAAGTCCAGCAACTGCAGAGCATCAGCAACAAAAGCTAGCAGCAACTTGCTCCATGCTCAACAGAGGTTTGAATGGCGGTGGTGGCAGAAGCGACAGTGCCATCTTAGCCAGGCCCTGCCAGCGGCTACCAGCATTGCGGTTTCCACAGATCGCCAACAAAGAAACCAGCGACTTGTTGTAAGTCCAGCAACTGCAAAGCATCGGTGATGAAAGAGAACGGCGGCTCACTCCACGCTCAACAGAGACCCGAACTGTGGCAGGAGCAGTGGCAGCACGATCTTGGCCAAGCCATTCCAGCAGCTGCCATCATTGCGGCTTCCACAGGCTGCCAGCAGAGAGGCCAGCGACCTGTTTTGGGTCCAGCAATGGCAGATCATCAACCACAAAAGTGGACAGTGGCTCGCTCCATGCTTGACAGAAACCCAAGTGCCCGGAGGCCTGACTAGAACCTGTGGCAGCAGCCGAGCCCACCCTCTCCCCCAGAGATTAAGAGCAGCACTCAACCAGACCATAAGTTAATGAGCTGCCCAAGAGGTAGACCACCCAGTGCGGCCACAGGGACTTGCATGGCAAGCAATAGACTTGAGGGGTCTGAGACTTTCCCCTGTGGAGGTGGGAGTGGGGTCCGCTGTAAGACACAGCAGAAGCGTTGATAATCAGACAGCCCCCAGAGATATTCGGGCAGGACAAACTTACAGCCCGCAGGTCACAGGGCCCTTGCAGGGTTCCCAGGGATCGCCACAAGACACACAGTCATGGTACCTGGGGAAAAATCAGACCTTTCCACACATTCTCTGTGGAAAATGAGGAGTACTGAATTTGCACAGAGTCAGGTCAAAGCAACATCCACCGCTTCTGTAGGCAGAGAGACACAGGCCCTGGGTCCCACGCTGGTGACACCCACCATATGTGTAGACAGAGAGAGACATAGGGACAGGCCCATTTGAGAAAGCGAAGACACACGCTTGCAGCGGGAGGGGCACCAGCGGCACTGGGCACCTGCAGGGCACAAATTGACCAGCTCACACCTCTGATTCTCCTCCCTATTAAAGAGGCGACAGGTTCCTGGACCTTAACATCTGGAACCCATCAACTTCCCCAGTGCAGGGGACAGAAGGAACCCTAGCATAATTGCAACCCAGTACTGACGATCTACAGGCAGAAAAACAGAGGGGGGATGTCGGACATGGATTTAAAAGTCAGTTTTAAAGGGTAATAAACACACAACAAAGAGCTAAGGATAACGATTCAGTAAAAGCTATTCACCTTAAAGGCTCACCTAGTAGCAAATATCTACCTCCAGAATAAGATACTATAAAGGGAGAGAGATTAGACATAAGAAACCTACAGAGTGATAGAGAGAGCTACCAAAAGAAACAAAGATATGAACTTAAGAAACCTGAAATCAGAAGGAAGAATAGCAAAGAAAAAATGAGCTCCCACCCCTTCACAATGTCAGAACCCGCCAACACAGAAGTGCAAAGATTGCCAGAAGGACAATTCAGTACTTTAATAGTAGAAATGATACAGGATTTCCAAAAAGAATTCAGAGAGAGCCTGAAAGAATGAAGGATCAAATAAACAAAGACTCTGACACCCTGAACAGGAATCAAAAAGAGGCTCTGAAGTAAGTGAAGGATGCAATAATTGAAATGAAGGCATCAATACAAACTATCAACAATAGACTAGACCACATGGAAAACAGAATCTCACTCTTAGAAGATGACCTCTCAAAAAATAAACGCATAGTATATAATTTAGAAAAAACAATTTGACAGCATGAATTGGACATTGAAGAGACCTCCACCAATCTTAAAAGAGCAAGCCTAAGAATAATAGGCATAGAAGAGGAAATAGAAGCTGAAACCAAAGAAATCAATAATCTTTTCAGAGAAGTAATATTTTTTTTTTTTTTGCGGTACCGGGGATTTTTTTTTATACTTTATTTTGAAACCAGGTCTCACGAAGTTGCGGAGGGCCTCACTAAGGAGAGAGAGAGAGAAAGAGAGAGCTGAGGCTGGCCACGAACCCGGATCCTCCGGTCTCCGCCTCCCAAAGTACTGGGATTACAAGCATGCGCCACCATGCCTGGCTCAGAGAAGTAATACTAAATAATTATCCAAATATAGAAAAAGAGGTTGACACACAGGTACAGGAAACATATAAAACCCCCAATAGACAAGATCAGAGAGGAGATTCGCCACACCAAATAATAATCAAATTGATGAATGTAGAGACCAAGGAGAGAACCATAAAGGCAATGAGAGTAAAAAAAAAAAAAAACAAGTAACATTCAGAGGCAAACCAATAAGAATCACTACCGACTTTTCAAACCAAGTCATGAGAGCCAGGAGGCCCTGAAGCGACATATTCCAAACTGAAAGAAAACAACTTCCAGCCAAGATTTATCTACCTAGCAAAGATATCTTTCAAGTTTGATGGGAAAATAAAAACCTTCCACAACAAACAGAAGCTGAAAGACTTTATATCTTCCAAACTAGCACTAGAGAAAATACACAAAGAGATTAATTACAAAGAATAAACAATAAAGAAATGCCAGAACCAGAGAAACAATGATTTACATCAATGAACAACTAAGCAAAGAAGAACAAATACTACCTCAAATGGAAATTAAAACTCAAAGTGTTAGGAATTAAAAATCATCTTTCAATGATCATGATGAATATAAATGGCCTCACCTCCCAATCAAAGGAGATAAGGTGGCAAAATGGATTAAAAATCATAATTCATCTATAAACTGCCTGCAGGAAACACATCTTACAAGTAAAGATACTCACAAACTAAAGGTGAAGGGATAGAGCAAGGTAATCCATGCTAATGGAACTCAGAAACAAGCAGGAGTAGCAACTATGATATTAGACTAATTAGACTTCAAACCTAAACTTATTAGAAGAGACAAAGAAGGTCATTTCTTATTGGTAAAAGGAACAATCCAGCAAGAGGATATAACAATAGTCAACATTTATGCCCCAAACATAGGTGCAACCACTTTCATAAAAGAAACTCTTCATGACATTAATTCACAAAGAGATCCAATATGATAATATTGGGAGACTTCAACATCCCACTCAAACTATTAGATCGATCTTCAAGACAAAAGGTCAGTAAAGATGCCTCAGGCCTAAGGAATACAATAAACCAAATGGACCTATTAGACACATACAGAATATTCGATCCGACTACAGCTGAATTGACATTTTTTTCAGCTGCTCATGGTACCTTCTATAAAATAGACCATATCCTAGGCCACAAAATGATTACAAGGAAATTTTAAAAATGTGATATAATTCCCTGTGTCATTTCAGAACATAATGGAATGAAACTAGAAATCAACTATAAGAAGACCCAGAGAAACCTCATAAACATGGAGACTGAACACCACATTGCTGAAGGAGGAATGGGTCACAGAAGAAATAAGGGGAGAAATTAAGAAATTCCTAGAAACAAATGAAAACAGAGACACAACATATCAAAATCTCTAGGACACTCTGAAGGCAGTATTAAGAGGAAAATTCATAGCACTGAGTGCTCACATAAGCAGAACAGAAAATCACCAAATAAATAACCTAATGACACACCTTGAAGTCCTTGAAAAACAGGAGCAGTATAACCCCAAAGCCAGTAGAAGACAGGAAATTATTAAAATCAGAGCAGAAATCAATGAAGTAGTGAATAAGAAAAAAATACAAAAAATCAACAAAACCAAAAGCTGGTTCCTCGAAAAATTAAACAAGATAGGTAAACCACTAACCAACCTAACCAAAAAGAAAGAGAGAATCAACCCAAGTAACTAAAATAAAAGATGAAAAAGTGATATTATCACCAACAGCACAGAAATCCAGAGGATTATCAGAAACTACTTTGAAAAACTATACTCCAACAAAATGGAAAACCTAGAAGAAATGGACAAATTTCTAGACACGTACAACCTTCCTACATTGAATCAAGAAGATATAGAAAATTTAAACTGACCAATAGCAATCAGAGATGGAAGCAGCAATAAAAGTCTACCATCAAAAAAAAGCCAAGGTCCAGATGGTTTCCCAGGTGAATTTTATAAAACCTTTATAGAAGAACTAATCCCAATACTCCTCAATCTATTCCATGAAATAGAAAGAAATGGTACTCTCCCAAATACATTATATGAAGCCAACATCACACTGATACCAAAACCAAATAAAGATCACTCAAGAAAAGAAAACTACAGGCCTATATCATTAATGAACTTAGACGCAAAACTTCTAAACAAAATACTAGCAACGTGCATTCAAAACCACATCAAGAAAAACATACACCATGACCAAGCTGGGTTCATCCCAGGGATGCAAGGCTGGTTCAACATATGAAAAACAATCCATGTAATCTACCACATAAACAGAACTAAAGACAAAAATCACATAATCATTTCAATAGATGCTGAAAGACCATTTGACAAAATCCAACACCCATTCATGATAAAAACACTGCAGAGAATTGGAATAGAAGGAACATAATTCAACATCAAAAAGGCAATATACAATAGGCCCACAGCCAACATCATATTAAATGGGGAAAAACTACGAGAGTTCCCCTTAAAAGCAGGAACAAGACAAGGATGTCCGCTGTCACCACTCCTTTTC